>JARHVA010002041.1:560000-600000 GCA_037957365.1 Torreya grandis
CCCTCCAAGCCCTATTAATGTCCTCATCAAGTCTGGAAGAGAAAATAAGGGGAACTTGACTTATTTTTCAAGGGGCACAATCATGAAAAGTTTTACTGCCCCCTTTCTCTCATTTAGGGATGATGACAGATGTTGTTGTGGGATGTCCTAGGCCTGCTCTCCCTGCCCCCTTTCCCCCACTCTCTCAGCTTGCTGAGGACCCCCCTTCCCCATCTCAAACCTTCCCTTTTGCAAAAGATCCCTTACAAGAGAATCTGACCCCTTGTTCAATCCTTCCTCAATCGGACCCTCCTTGGTCTCCCCCATCCAGGTCTTTTAAGCGACACATGGATGTTGGATTCCCTTGGAAGAAGAAAGGACATAGATCAGAGGTAGAATTACTGAGGGCAGATGTGCACTCTCTCATATCTAATGGATCTCAATGGACCCTGAAAGATCTCCTTTCTAAATGAGGGTGACAAACAATATTGTCTTGTGGATAAGCCCCTCTGATAGATAATTAGTAGAGATTGGTCTTGAGTGATGTGTTATTCTACTTCCTTTTTTGGGTGTTTGGTTATCCATATCCTCTCTTTTTGTTACCCCTCTCATTAGATTCTCTACGACTTTTGTGTCCCATATTTATTGTTCTTTTGGGAGGTGGAGTCCTACTCTTTTTCTTTCTTCTTCTTCCATTTTACTACAAGGAATGGGACGCTGTTCGTGTCCCATACCAGTTCATAGCTCCAATCAAAAGTGATTTACCCATTCAAATAAAAAAATAAAGTATACTGAGATGATCCCAAATTAAACGTGACCCTAGTACTAATATAATGATTAATTAAGTTTTATTAGGTAGGGATGAACACATTTACTTGTTCAATTTCCTCTCATTCTAAATTTTTTTAAAATAACAATTTTTTTTTGAGTTGAAAACAATGATTTTTTTTATTTTTTATTTTTAAATTTATAAGATAGACTAGTATTTTAAGTAGTTGTTTCACTAATATGTGACTAATTACAATTGGTTATTATATATTATATTAAAAATAAAAAATAAGAAATAAGAATGTAATTTAGACCCGTAAATTTAATCAACACTCATAAATTAATTGATTTTAGTTAGACAATTTAATATTTGGCATTTTAATTTGTATATAAATTTATATAATTAATTGAATGTAGACCCACCAATTTATAAATACTACAACTAACTCCGTAAAGCAGGTGCCTGCTCCGATACGGTCCGTCCTCTTATAACTCATCTGGACTCATGCTTTATGATTTTGACCTTCAAAGCCTGGAAAAGCACCAAGAGAGGGCAGACTGCTATCATGCTCTACTTTTAAAATATTTTTAATATATGCCTTTAAGCTTCTTACTGTAAATATAAACAAATTTTAATTGCAGCAACAAATAAAATTCCAGTCATTCGTATGTTACAATTTTGTTTTGGGTATTTAGAGCAATGCTAGAAAAAATCTCGTAAATCACATATGGAGTGGGAAAAGATGCAATGTAAAGACATCCGGAATGACAGAACTTTAGACTATCTAATCTTATTAAATATTGAATTAGGAAATAAAATGGTTTTAATTGAGAAACACAGATAATATGAGGATTTATTGTGCCCCAAAACTCCTAAAAATACAAAAATTATAGTTCATGTTTTGGTGAAATAGAGGTCCCTATATCGCCAGGCGAATTATCAATCAATCACAACGAAAAAGCAATTTAAAGTGGCCAGATACATCTTAATTTTAGACTTAATAGATAGTCCAGATAGAGCCATTAAAACTCGAGATAAAATAGATAATCCAAACTTCAAAATAACATTACTGGTAATAAATCCGTCTGGTTTACAAATGTGAAATACAGCCCCTTCAAATTATGGGCAAAAACATGAAAGTATCATCTCCATTATGGAGTGAAACAGCTCAAAAGTATCTCCTCTTCGTTGAAGTTGCTCTTCTTACAGTTACTCCTCGAATTTTCATTCTTCAGTGCAAACAACTTCTTCATCATCATCATGTTGTTGTTGGCATTTACAGAAGCGCTGCATTCTTGTTGCTCTGACGCCAATTTTGACTGCAATTTTGTTGTGCGACGGCTCCTCACATAATCCTCGGGAATGAAAACGTCGGTAGCAAGATCCATGCCCACACCTGCCCACGCTAAAGACAGCCAGATAGATTCTCTGTGAATTTACTATGTGAGAGAGTAAGAGAAGAAAATGTTAAGGAAGAATGTCGGAAGAGAATTTGCAATTGTAGGGCACAATGCCACTAACGTTAAGGAGAAGTAGGAAGTGAGTGAGAAGGGGAAACTATAAACAATGTCACTAATAACGAGAGCTTCAACGATCTCAATAAATGATTGAAATAGATTGATGATTATGATTGTGAAAATGTAAATAAATTGTAGCTCAACAACCAGAATATTTTGACTCCTAAAAAAATCCGCCCTACGGTTGGCAATTGATTTGATCATTGAAATTGAAAATTATGGAATTGATCATAACCAACGAAAAATATCTTGTTAGGGATTTTTATTTTTTATTTTTATTATTTATTTATTTCTTTATTTTTATTTTTTACATTTTTCGGGTTTGAGTATAAAAGTTTAAGTATTTGTTCTTAATTTTTTGCTATTGTGAACGATTTTATTATTTATTATTTATATTTTTTCTATATTATTTAATCAAAAGTCTTTTATCATATTTTTTACATTATAAAAAGATATAAATCTTTATTATTTTATAGATATAATATAATATTAATTTAAATTTTATAATTAAAATGAATTATGGACCTTATTCTTTATTTGAAACATTATCTATATTTTTTTCAATTAAAAAAAATATCAAATATTTTATGGATATGAAATATATAATTAAAATATCATTCAATATAAATTATATTTTCTTTTTTAGATATTATATTTTGAATATATATATATATATATATATATATATATATATATATATATATATATATATATATATAATCGAATATGAAAAATAAATTTTGTTTGTAAATTATAGTACCAAATTAACATAAAATTAATAAAAGATTTTTTTTAAAGATAAATACCAATTTTCTATGGGTCCCTTGCCCTATATTATAAAATGCAAAGTTTTTACAAAAAGATAGACCTTAAAGATTTTCAAAGCAAAATCGAGGTCTAAACAAAAGACTAGGCCAACTAAGTGATGAGCCTACCAAAGGACAAAAAACAAAAACTTACAAGTAGGCCCTACAAAAAAAGCCTTTGAAAAACATCGAGACAAAAATCGATCACCATGTCAAAAAGCCCGGACCATGTAAAATCATTCTAAAATATCTTTTGATTTACCCTCAGAATCCAAATTACATCTTGTAGCCATTACACACTCCCCACTTGCTGATACATGATGCACCCTGCCCTTCATACCACCAACTAATGCAACATCATGGTTATTAGCCAACCATCCACACATCATTGCAACGACCACTCGATGAGGTGATTAAGCAATCCATGGGGGAGTTGCTACAGAGACTATTCCACCAACTAACACAAAAACACCATTGCATCCATCTATTCCTTGCCATGTCTAGATTCTTTCCAAAATTTGAGCTCTGTCATAAGGCTCAAAATCTGAGCCAAGGGTTGGGGAGACATGAACTAACCACCAACCATAGGGGGATGTCGAAGCTTGCCATGCAATTCTTTCACAAAGCCCAACATCACTACAAATCTAGTTTCTAGGGCCTTAAAGGTAGAAATTGGGATTAACCTAAAACCATTATTACCAAAAAGGGGGAGATTAGGAAAAGGGCCTACATTGAAAGTTGCCAAGTTTTTCAACAAACCCTTCCTATGCACCAGTGCTACAAAAAATTTGAGAAACATGGCTACCCTTTCCTTGTCTTAAACCAATACTAACATGTTCGAAGCAAAGAGAGCAACCACTTTTGAATTTACTCTACTTAGAGAACATTCCATCAAATATTCTAGCTCTAAGGTGAAAAGAATAGCTTGCAAGATTTCTTCTAACAGAGCCCAGAAAATATTCTTTATATGAGCTTTTGAAGCTCCACCACTAAAAGTCGTTTCTCAAACTTCACTACCTCTGACCACCATTGGAACCCCAAGGGCCATTGTAGTAGACCGCTCCATCCCTGCTACCTCTGTTATGAATGATAGAGGAAATCAACTAGAATAATACAATCTTTAGGCATAAGATGGTGAGGTAGAAGCCACGCAAAGATTAATGCCATAAATGAAGATAATCATTCTTTTATTAATGTCCCACGCTGCCAACTTCATGCCAAACTATAATGGAGTAAAATAGAAAGGGAAAATAAAAACACATCACACCAATTAGGATCCAAGTTTAATAATTGAAAAACCTTCAAACTGTTCCCACGTGGACCTTTTATTATCAACTATAATAGACTCCTTTTGATCTATACCATAGTTAGCTAGAAAATCAGCCACAAAATTAGCCTCTCTATAACAATGATGACTTTCCTAGACTTCTAACCCAACTAAACTCTCTCATGTCTTGGACAAGATGTTCTCCAAATTTTAGGAAGAAGAAGAAGAATTTTTCAAAGAAGATACAACATTTTATGAGTCACCTTTAATCTGAAGCTTGACTATACCACACTAGGATGCTAAATCTAGACCAAACACTAAGCCCCGAGCCTCCATTTCATTGTTGTTTCCATCCATCAATTTCTTGGAGACTGACCTTATAAGAGAGCCACTGCAATCTCCAATGATGCATCATGTCTCAGATGCTCTAGGGTTCCCTCTGGAAGCATCATCAAAATTCAATTTGAACTAGTTAGGAGGAGGAGGATGCCACTTTGCATTCTCCTTTCTTTTCTCTTTTACTAAAACTACCATTGACCCATGAACGAATGATTATTTTATTTATCAATAATCATTTATATATATAATCTTTTGTAACTTAATATACAATATATATTATATAAATATTAAAACATTAAATTATTTTAAAAAAATGATAAGTAGAACAGACCATCTAATTTAACTCCCAGTAAAGATGGTGATTCGTTTGTATTTCAATAAAAGTAAATTATTATTTTTTAATTAAAAGGAATTTAAATATATTTATTATAAAATATAAATATAAATATATATTTAATAAAAAATTAAGTGTTAAAAAGATACACTGGTTAGAAACACTTCAAAAATATAAAGCCATAAGAATATTATAAAGTAAACAATAAAACATCACATTTTAATGTGTCAATAAGCACATACAACTATAAAAGTACCATTAAAAAGGTAATTTTATCCATGTGTGCATCATTAAACTAGTCAATGGGGGAGGATGAAGACTATCAGTGTGCCCCCTTTCTTGTTGCCACAAACCAATTAAGTTACCAACTCACATCTTCTTTGTTTTTCATTTTAATTTAATTTTTTTATACACAATCAAAATGCCCCACTAAATATTTATTAGTAGTTAATTACATTATTTATATATAATTATGTTTTATTGGATTGATAATTTTTAATCATCTTTTTTCTTTCTTTTTATTTTTATTTTTAGTGGTATCTTCAAAACTGTACATTGTATATTTATGAGGGAGTGTGTTTTATGGGTCCATTTAAATATATTTGAGTTTTTCATTATATTTTATTATTTTTCCATATTTAATGTTGATTTACATATCAATAACTTCATAATTTTAATTTAATAAATTCATAAATACACAAAAATTTAATGCATTTAGAATAATCAAGAATCGTATCTAAAAGCTATTAAAAAATTTAAAAAATATATAAAGGAATATCTAGCATTTATTGTCAATGAGCATTTACAAGCATTTAAAAATAAATAAACCATTGAGAAAGTATTCATTATAAAACTAAAGATCATAGTAAAGACTCATTGTATTGTACTATATTTTTTTGTTGAACCATTATTATGTTTTCTTGATATGTTGTGTAAAATATTGTGTACATTGAATGCCTTGATAAGTAGTTGATGCTTAAAAATATTATTATCCCTGAGCATAGGTTCTAAAACAAATATTTTTCATCATCAACTAATATATTAAGGTTTAAATAATAAAATAAATTTCCCAATAATCGAAGTGAAGTTTTAGAATATTGAGTGAGGTTTTTGGAACCCCATACCTGACAAGTGAAATCACAAAATTATTTTCTTCATATCTACCATTTTTATAAAAATAGAGTCCAAGGATTTTTGGCCTAAAAACTTGGAGTGTATAATTTAGGGGAGGTGCTTAGGCCACAATGAGTTTTCAAGGTTCCCAACGGCTCCCTGACTTAACTTTTAAGAGGTTATGGAATGTAAACCTTTGATTTTTAAAGGCTATGAATACAATAAATCAAGGGAGAGATATACACTAAATATAATGAGTAATTTGTATATTAATTAGCCTAATCTAATAATATTTAAAATAGCAATGAACGATATAGATAAGTACTAAGCTGGAAATAGATTGAGACAAATGATCTGGAGGTTAAAAATGACACATAAGCTTATTAGGGTGTCATGAAAAGATCCATGTGTCATTCTCTCTTGGATAGTAGCATGATTCCCTAGATAGTAGTGTGGTATGTTAGTGTCCAAGGCAGTGCACTAGTGTCCCACTCAAAATATTCATAATTTTTTTTAGTTTTATAGAACAGGTCCTATTCCAGCTATGGTCTAAATTTGAAGTCTATGTGATCAATAACTTTTCCTATAGATTTAAAGGGATCACACCATAGCATATCAAAATTATAAAGTCATAAAAATATTATAAAGTAAACTATAAAACATCAAGTTTTAATGTGTCAATAGGCACATACAATTATAAAATTACATTAACAAGATAAATTAGGCCACATGTGTATCCCAAACTAGCCAATGGAGGAGGAGAAAGACTCTTATCATATCCCCCTTCTTGTTGGAATGAACCAAATCCAAGTTACCAACTCCCATCTTCTTTGTTTTTCATTTTGATTTTAATTTTGTATAGACACTTAAAAATTCCCCCTTTAGGTATTTATGAGTAGTTAATTACATTATTTAAGTGTACCTATATTTTATTGGCACATTATTAGTCATTTTTTTTAAATCATCCCCCTCTTTCTTATCTATTCCCCTCCTCTCATTCCCCTATTTTTATTTGTATTTCTAGGGGTTTCCTTAAAATTGTACATTGCATGTTTATGAGAGAGCATTGTTTATGGGTCTATTTAGGTATACATGAGTTTTTTGGTCATGCCTTATCATTTTTTCATGTTTGATGTTGGTTTACATATCAATAGGGTCATAATTTTAATTTAATATATCAATAAATACATAGATCCATTAATGCATTTGGAATGATCAAGAACCATATCTAAAAGCCATCCCAAAAATTAAAGGATATATGAAATAACACCTAGTATTTATTATTAATGAGCATTTACAACCATTTAAAAATAAATAAAGCATTCATTATAACACTAAATATCATAGTAAAGACTCATTGCATTGCACTAGATTTCTTTGTTGAACCATTATTATGCTTTATTAACGTGTTGCATAAAATATTATATATATTGAGTGACCTGATAAGTAATTGATGCTTTAAAATATTGCTATCCCTGAGGATAGGTTCTAAAACAAATATTTTGTAGGGTCAACTATTGTATTAGGGTTTTAATAAGAAAAACAATTTCCTACTAATCGAAGTAAAGTTTTAGAATATTGAGGTTTTTGGAACCCCACACCTAAAAAGTGTAATCCCTCTTTTGAGAATGTTGGTTTGATTAGCCTAATTCTCATTGTGCAACCTAATTTTTTGCTTTTCTTATAACATTACCTATGTATCTAGATCTTTTATCTTGATAAACTATATTTATGAATTGTTTACCGTAATATGTTCCATAAATCTAACTGCTTCTTCTAGTTGAGTAGCTAAAGTGTAATGTGTGATTCTTGAGTACGAGCAGTATCAATAGTGGTCTCATACTAGGTTAACCTCTTGTATAGGATCTTTGTTTTAATTTTGATGGATTTCCTCTTTTGTATGATGTATGATTCATTGAAATTCTGCTAGTAGGTGGTGAGCTTGTTGAGGATAATAACAAGTCGGTCCTTGTCTAGGAGTGATGGATTTATGATCAACTGGGTGTACAAATTGGGATAGGAATCCTTGACAGTCTTTTTGGAAATACATAACTACTTGGTAATGGTAAAATTTGTGTCTTCAAGATCCTTAATCTACTTCTCTAATGAAACTACCTTCTATGAAATGGACTCATGGAACACAATAACACCTTGAATCTATGTGGACAATGATAGTTAAGAAACATCTAAAGATGCTTTGATAGTGGGAAAATTCAAGGTGAGGTGTGTGACAAAGGTAAATATAGGTGTCATGTATAAAGGAGTGATGGGAAGAGAGAAGATAGTATATTGAGTAAAGGTGGCTGGCACATCCCACAACAAAATGTTAGATAGGCTGAAGGAAGCACTATTATCTTGTGAGGTAACTAGAGTGTCTCATGGCTATGGTTGAATCAACTCATGAGATGGTTGTAGGGGAACAGAAATTGAGGAAGTTATCATAGATGTAACTATTACAATAGCAGCTTGAGCTTCCTCAACACTTTTCTTGGTAGCATCCTACTATGCTTGCTTGGCAACATCACTTGCACTTGCTTGGCCTGTGCTACCTGTGTTCTCTATTGGGCATCATCCTTTCCCATTTTATCAACCTCTGCTACCTGTAATGTTTGCTACTATGCTTGGTCTATGCCCTATTTTTGCACTTGATCCTTTGTAATTTGGCACTTCTATAACTCCTTGATAGCTTTCATTTGTTTGTGCTCCACTTTCACTTCAACATCCTTGCATTTTTTATCAATTGTGTACTATTATTGTTGAGATTATGCATTAGATATGGATTATTACTAAAATTTGGTCTTGCCATCTTTCACTTGTATTTGGTAGATTGCCTTAGCATCTGTAACTTTATTGTAAGTTACTTCTTCCTTGGCCTATTGGTGGGCTTCTACCCATTCTTACTACATTATTTCTTCTATCTACTTAACCTCAGCCTTAGCCTTTCACTTTTCTTCTAGGCACATGTGATGCTTAGCTACTCTTTATGCTTCCTCATATGTGACTTGATGTTATTTGGTAGTTTGAGTGTCTACTGTGACTTATTCTATGTGACTCATGACCTCCTCAAATTTAGATGGAGAAGAGGTAAGTATAGTCATTTGCACTTCAGATCAAAAAATCAACCCCTTACAAATCAGGTGTCTTTTGGGTTTTGGAGGTGGAAAGTTCTACACAAATAGTGCTTCTGGCATAGGTTCTCCAATAGTGTGCCTAAGAATAGGGGAGGTTTCAATCTCAAATTATTGAGGGCTATGTGGAATCTACTTACATTAGAACAAGGGTAATATAGAACTCATTTTGGTGGCTCCTGACTATGATAGACTCATAATTGATCCTCCTACCTCAAATAATTGATGAATTTACTATAACTTGGATACATACACATCTTCCACATTAGAAAAGATAGAGATATTTGGCCTTTGGTTACCTTGCATTTCCTATAATCTCATATTGGAACAATTGTTGTCGAAGGTTACATAGTTGTAGTCACAGGATTGGCACTAGATGGTGGTATTGTCTATAAAGGAGTGGCCCTCATTGCTATGATCATTTTATACTTATCCACCTCTATCTACATTATTTTCATGTTAATAAAGTATGAAAGAGGTAGACCTAAAACCTTGGGAAGTTCATGGATGTGGATAGTAATACCTTGCAATAACTTTTTAACAATTGCATATTATCTAAAATACTGCATAACATCAGGTGGTATGTGTGGGTTAACTACGATAAGCTTGACCAACTCATCCCACCAAGTGATGAATTTGAATTAATGCATAAAGTTTTTTCTCTTGTAGGTCTAGGTCAGATTCCATAATTATACATTTGGCTAGTAGTCAACATCAGGGTGAATTATGCCCTCAAGAGACATCCATTACATAAACACCAATAAAAATACCAAAAATTGGTACAAAGAGTTTTGTTTCAGAGTCACCAAAACTTTGTCAATGTTATAATTGAGTTCACTAACCAAAAAATTTAGATAGTTGAATTCCTCGCTATGATGTATCATCCAATGGGAAATGTCAATGACCCATTTGGTAGCCTTTTTAACATCCTTGGTGGTCTGTTAGATTCGGTTACCAATACATTTGACCAGAATATGCTTTAACACATCTTCAATATCTTCTAGGGGGATTCCTCTAGAATTGTGAGAATTTTTTTCCCTTGTCTTTGGAATGATGGGTGGTGTTCATGACTTGTAATTCATAATTGACCTCTTCTCATAGGCAATCTTGTCACCCTAGCCATCATAACAATAGTAACGCAGATAGGGATATCTTGGGAAAGATAAATCTTTCCCTCATTATAATGGCCCAACAAAACCTCCATGACATCACTGAGTTTCCAAAAGGTGGGTAATTGTATCAAGCACTTCAAATCAATATTATGGAGCCTATGTGGTGGCATTAAGGCAAATGGGTGTGTTTCTTCAATTGTGTCTGGGATAAACATGTGTATCTCTGCATTGTGAGTAAACTAATAACCACCTAGATATGTGAAGTGTGTTTAAAGTAATGCCACACATATGCCCATATCCTCATTCTATGATTATATAAACCCTTTTATGAGTTGGGAGTGATCAAACCCAACCATTGGATTTCTCTATCTAAAATAAATGCATGGAAGTTACAAAATAAAGATTAAAAATTTCTTGGAATTTGGACAACACCTGAATATTTTTAGCAATAGATATGAATGGATTTACCTGAGTGTTTGATTTATAACATCTCTCACCACCTTCAATGATTTAAAATCTTGATGAGTTGTGTTGTTACTTGATGCAAATCATACACCAACTTTTATCGCTTGACCTTCTCTCTAAATCCACTTCTTTTGATAATGGCTCTTAATTTCACTATTCATGTAATGGTATTGAGATTCACCTAGTTATTTTATACTTTCCAATGCTTTTTTATTTATTAATAGCATCTCTTTAATCCTCTCTTCTTAATCACCAATTTTTCCACACCTTCCAAGTTTCAACTCCTTCCTTTGCTCAACTCTACATACACTTCACATAGTCCTAGCCCTTTTTTGTTTATTTCTAAGGGTATGGCTCTATATGGATGTTCCTCAAAAAACCAATGATCATTTGAAATAAAATTTGATTATTTCTTACCTATCACAAGGTCTTAGGCTATAGTTACACTATGTGTTATCTTTTTTAAGTCCTTATAGCACTCTATTTAGCCTGTTTCGGCCTCATAAGGTTCTTTTTACACATAGTCCTTAATTTTCATACATAGAGGTATGTGCACACAAATAAAACTTCATAATATATTAAATAAAATTATCCCTGAGCTTATTACCAAATTTCACTTGATTTGTTTGGTGGAATCTCCCTATTCTTCCAAAACCCTAGTTTTAGGGTTATCCAAGACTGTGAGGACCCGAAAGCACAAAATAATTATTTGTGAGGGTTTCAAACAATTTCAAAGATATATAAAATGTTTTTGAGGTTTTTATTGACCTTAATAAAGTCTTACAATCATTACATATTCCTTATCAATCTACTATCTTAGGTGTTCAACTCAAAATCCATCTGATTATGGATAAAAAATGGTGTAGCTACAACTCTATGATCTTATATAGATGAATATCACATGTTGAAGTGAAAATAAAGTTCCAAAAAAGATTAAAACACATAAAAAGATCTTAACTCAATATTCTAAGCACTTTTAAATCAATTTGATGATCTTTTCTTGAATAGAACACACACAGAGTCCAAAATTACATAAAGCCTACTATAGGAAATAGGGGTCAGTCTTCTAGATATATTTGTATAGAAAGGTTTATTTATTATGCCATGCCTTTTGGCTATGATTGTTTATCTCCTGGGCCCATACTACTTTGCATCTTACTTCATCCATATGATTTAAGTCCAACAATCTGTGAGTCATTGACTTTGAATCACCCATACATAACACATTAGTGACCCATAAACTAGGAAGTATATATTCCATGGGCATCACAACTTTAAGCCCATAGACTAATTGAAATGATGTAAATCATATCACATGTTTATAATGCATGTGATAAGTCCATGTGATAGCTAGAGTCTATTCTCCCAATAATTTAGCTATACATCACTTTTTTAATGAGCATCTTACCGATCACCTTGTTCACAACTTCAACTTGCCCATTTCCTTATAGATGATACACAATGCTTTTATGATGTGATATCAAAAAATTATCTGTAAGGGTCTTGATGGTCTTATTCAAGAAATGGGTTCCTCTATCAATTACCAATTTAATAGGATAGCCTAACCTGAAAATGATATTCTCATATAAGAACTTAGTTGTGTCCTTCACACTAAAATTTAGAGTCACAATAACTTTTATCCATTTGGTAAAGTAATCTATCATAGTGATTATGTATCTTACCTTGTTGCATTTGCTTAGGGGATTTATTGGCCTAAAAAATTCAATGCCCCACTATTCAAAGGGTTATTGTGCTAACATAGGCTACAAAGGCATCTTATCTTGATGGTGTAGCTTCCCCATCCTTTAGCAAAAATCACAATACTATGAAAATATTTGTGTGTGAAAATAATTTTGAAACAACATTTTTCAAACCTCTCTGCAATCTGTTTGGTGTGATATAACACCTTTATTACATACTATTCTGAATTAATGGTGGTAGGACTTCAACCTACAAACATTTACTCACTCGATTAATATATCCCCCTGTAAATCTCACATGACCATTTTTCTTGGTTACAAAAGTTCATGAATGATGTGAGGATCCTTCCACCTGATGTGAATCTTTCTAGGAAAAGCTCAGATCCTACTCTCATAGAGAAGAATAAGTTGATTTATTCAATTAGTGGTAATGTACTCTAATCATCATTTTTCAAGATTGGGTTAAACCTTTTCATGTGCATGTGGACACTTTAGGGCTTGTTTTTGGATCAGTACTCATACAGCTAGGATATGAAAGATTGGATCATCTGATCCACTTTTCAAGTAGAAAGTTATCAGCCATAGAAAATAATTATATGATAAATGAGTGAGAAGCCTTAGTAATAGTCTTCACACTACATAATTTTAGGCACTATTTATTAGCCACACCATTTAGGTTGTTCACTAATCATCAATCTTTGTGATACTTCGTGAAAAATCCATTTTTGGGAGGATGCATGTCTCATTAGTTAATGTTTTTCTAAGAATTTCAATTCTGTATTAACATCAAACTAGGATGGGAGAATGTTGGTTTAGACCATCTCAGCTAGCTAACTAAGGGTGAGGATCCTGAGGAACTCTAAGATGAGTCATTAAATTTATATTGATTTAGGGAGACTATGATTCTATAACAACTATAGGAGATCACATAGTTTTTTAAACAAGGGACATTCCTAGATCATTATATAAAAAGAGATAAGAAATAATTGATAACCAAAGCTCTTCCATATAGTCTTATTAATTATCTTTTTATTACTTAGGTAAAGTCATATGCAGAGTGAAACTAGAGCATGAGCGTGTGTAAATTATGGAGGAATCACATTAAGGCATAGCACGAGGATATTTTTTAAGAGATGCAATTACAAGGAAGATTTTATAAAGTGGTATTTGGTGGCCTTATCTATTTCAGGATACATAAAGATTTTCACAGTAGTGTGATCTTTGCTAAAGGATGGGGAAGCCACACCATCAAGATGAGATGCCTTTGTAAGCTATGTTAGCATAATAACACTTTGAACAGTGGGGCATTGACTTTGTTAGGCCAATAAATCTCCCGAGCAAATGCAGCAAGGTAAGATACATAATCATTACGATAGATTACTTTACCAAATGAATAGAAGTTATTATGACTCTAAGTTTTAGTGCAAAGGAAAAAAACTAACTTCTTATATGAGAATATCATTACTAGGTTAGGTTATCCTATTAAATTGTTAATTGATAGAGGAACCCATTTCCTTCATAAGACCATCAAGACCCTTACAAACAAGTTTTTGATATCACATCATAAAAGCACTGCATATCATCTATAAGAAAATGGCCAAGCTAAATTTTTGAACAAGGTGAATGGTATGATGATCACTAAAATAGGTGATGTATAGCTAAATTATTGGGAGAATAGACTTAAAACTATCACATGGGCTTATCCCATGCATTATAAACATGTGATAGGATTTATCTCATTTCAATTAGTCTACGGGCTTAAAGTTGTGATACCCATGGAATATATACTTCCTAGTTTATGGGTCACTAATGTGTTGCATATGGGTGATCCGAAGACAATGACTCATAGATTTTTGGACTTGAATCACATGGATGAAGTAAGATGCAGAGCAGTATGGGCCCAAGAGATAAACAACCATAGCCAAAAGGAATGGCATAATAAAAACTTATGAGCAAAGGAATTATAAGTAAATCAACTTATTATTCTATATGAGATCAAGTTATAAACTTTTCCTAGAAATATTCACATCAGGTGGAAGGGCCCTCACATCATTCATGAACTTTTCTAACCAAGAACAGTGGTCATGTGAGATTTGTATGGGAATATCTTACTCAGGTGAGTAAAATTTTGTAGGTTGAAGTCCTACGACCATTAATTTAGAATAGTATGTAATAAATGTGCTATATCACACCAAATAGAATGAATAGAGGTATGAAAAGTGTTGTTTCAAAATTATTTGCATTTTGAGTGGTTATTTCAGCACATGTTGGTAAATGTACGTGTGTGTATAGTATGTAACCAGAAGGATCCATGCAATAGTCAAAATTTACATTACTATGGATAAATTGGTGAAGTTGGCCAAGTGTGTACAATGTACAAACAATAATTAAGTCTATGAAAGACACGTACATTTGAATCTAGATCAGATAGTATAGCTTAATAGTTAATTCACTGCATTTAATGATTAAGTATATGGTGTGAGACTGATAAATCTCTGTGTAAAAGTGATGGGTATGTGTCAAAATGGAATGATAAATGTATGTATAAAACCCCATTAATGTGATTTTTAAAAAAAACATAAATCACCATTACAATCTAATGTCACATCAGGCAAATGTCTACCAAATCAGCTGAGTGGATCTATTTCATTCAAAGCTCACATGTGAAAGATTGAGTGATGATGTAGGGGAATTGTATAAAGACCCCAAAATTGATTAATTTTTTTATTAATATAGTCTATTAAGTGTCTCATATGTTTTATAGGTCATAAATAGTCCATATGTGGAGTCTAGATAGTCTTAAGGTACATGAGATTTGAATTTTGGCTTTCCCTGCCAAAAATCATTATTTGAATGTTTTAGGAAAGTTGTAAGTGGTTTTTGGATGTACTTAGCTAAATAATTCTTATATAATGATTATGTTATGTCTATAGGCTTTCATAGGAAACATAAAACATATGGTCAAATGCTTTAAGTCATTTGAATAACAATAAGAGGTAGTTTTCAAGAATGGATTGGAGGTTGCGAGAATTAGTTAGGGTAGTTACCTTTGATATAAAGCATGTCATTTTGGATTATCAGTTAGTATTAGATATATATTTTTTGAATCATGGGAATTTGAAAAAAAAAAATAATGAAATGATGATCTCTATTGTTTGAGAAAAGACTGGTAACCCTATTTTCTGGGTATACACAAATGTGATTGATAATTGTGTGTATTTGATAAGCTAATGTTATGAAATCTAATGTTTAGAATATTTATAGCCATTTGGAAAACATGATTGTTAATACATGTTGAGGGATATATGTTTAGGTATGCTTTTATTAACAAACTTTCAAGAGATAAATAAAGCGAGAACCCCTATTTTGCAGATTCCTCATACATACACCTATTGGGTTGATAAAGATTTTTATTTGCAATTGTATGTGTCTTATTGATAATGAATGACTATGGTAATTATATACTAACATTCTTGGAATATATTATATGTTTTTATAATAATTATTTTTTCCAATACATAACAAAAGGAGAAACCTTATTAAAGAATGCAGATGTAGACCCTGTTCTAGGTTGTTTCATTTACTTATAGACTATGCAGTGCAAAATCGTCAAACAAAAGGAATTATAAACTATTCAATAACATTTGAGAAGAAGGATTACATAATATTTAATTTTTTAATATATATAAATAATAAATAAACTTTTCTATTCACATATATCTAAAAGACTGGCCCCTATTTCCTATAGTAGGCTTTATGTAATTTTGGATTTGTGTGTGTTCTGTGCAAGAAAAGATCATAAAATTGATTTACAAGTGCTTTAAATATTGACTTAAGCTCTTTGTATGTGTTTTAATCTTTTTTTTTAACTTTATTTTTCATTTCAACATGTGATATTCATCTATACATGATCATAGCGCTGTAGCTACACAATTTTTTATGCATATTCAGATGCATTTTGAGTTGAAACCCTAAGAAAATCGATTGGTAAGGAATATATAATGATTTTATGACTTTATAAACGTCAATAAAAACCTAAACAAACCTTTTAAATATCTTTAAAAATATTTTAAACCCTCACACATAATTATTTTGTGATTTTGAGTCCTCACAGTCTTGAATAACCCTAAAACTAGGGTTTTGGAAGAATAGGGAGATTCCAACAACCAAATCAAGTGAAATTTGGTAATAAACTTAGGTATAATTTTCTTAAAGATATTTTGAAGTTTTATTTGTGTGCACATACCTCTATGTATGAAAATTAAGGACTATGTGTAAAAAGAACCTTTCAAGACCTAAAGAGGCTAAATAGAGTGCTATAAGGACTAAAAAAAGCTAATACATAGTGTAACTATAGCCTAAGACCTTGTGACAGGTAATAAATAATTAAATTTTATTCCAAATAATCATTAGTTTTTTTAGGAACATCTGTACAGAGCCATACCCTCAGAAATAAATTAAAAAATGGCTAGTAGGACTATGTGAATCATATGCAAAGTTGAGCAAAAGAAGGAGTTGAAACTTAGAAGGTGTGGAAAAATTAGTGACTGAGAAGAGAGGATTAAAGAGACCATATTAATAAATACCAAATCATTGGAAAGTATAAAATATTTAGGTGAATCTCAATACCATTACATGAATAGTGAAATTAAGAGCCATTATCAAAAGAAGTGGGTTTAGAGACAAGGTCAAGTGATACAAGTTGGTGTATGTTTTGCATCAAGTGACAACACAACTCATCAAGATTGTAAATAATTGAAGGTGGTGAGAGATTTTATAAATCAAACACTCAAGTAAATCAATTCATATCCATTGCTAAAAATATTGAGGTGTTGTCCAAATTCTAAGAAATATTTAATCTTTATTTTGTAGCTTCTATACATATATTTGAGATAGAGAAATGCAATGGTTGGGTTTGATCACTCCCAACTCATAAAAGGGTTTATATAATCATATAATGAGGATATGGGTATTTGTGTGGCATTACACTAAACATGCTTCACAGATCTAGGTGGTTATGAGTTTACTCACAATGCAGAGTTGCACATGTTTATCCCAGACACAGTTGAAGGAATGCACCCATCTACCTTAATGCCACCACATAGATGACAAAATATTGATGTAGAGTGCTTGATATAATTACCCACTTTTTGGAAACTTAGTGATGTCATGGAGGTTCTTTTGGGCCATTATAATTAGGGAAATATTTATCTTTCCCAAGATATCCCTATCCACATTACTAGTGTTACGATGGCTAGGGTGACAAGACTAACTACGAGAGGAGGTCAATTATGCATTACAAGTCATGAACACCACCCATCCTTCCAAAGATAAGGGGAAAATATTCTCATAACTCTAGAGGAATCCCCCTAGAAGATATTGAAGATGTGTTAAAGTGTATTCTGGTCAAATGTATTTCTCACCAATTCTAGTAGACTACCAAGGATGTCAAACAAACTACCAAAAGGGTCATCGACATTTCCCATTGGATGATACATCATAGCTTGGAATTTAACTAGCTAAAATTTTTGGTTATCGAACTCAATTATAACATTGAAAAAGTTTTGGTGATTATGAAATAAACCTCTCAAGACCAATTTTTAGTATTTTTATTAGTTTTTATGTAATGGAAGTCACTTGAGGGCACAATTTACCTTGATGTTGACTACTAGCCAAATGTCTAGTTATGGAATCTCACCTAGACCTACAAGAGCACAAAATTTATGCATTAATCTAAATTCATCACTTGGTGGGATGAGTTGGTCGAGCTTATCGTAGCTAACCCACACATACCACCTGATGTTATGCATTACTTTGGATAATATGCAATTGTTAAAAAGTTGCTGAAAGGCATTACTATCCACATCCATAAACTCCCCAAGGGTTTAGGTCCACCTCTTTCATAATTTAATGACATGAAGATAAAATAGATTGAGGTGGATAAGTATAAAATTATCATAGCAATGAGAGCCACTCCATTACAGATAATACCACCATTTAGTCCCAAATCTATGACTACAACTACGTAGCCTTCAATAACAATTGTTCCAATATAAGATTCTGGGAAATGCAAGGTACCCAAAGGCCAAAGATCTCCATCTCCTCTAATGTGGAACATGTATAGGTATTTCATGTCTTTGGATGACTTGAGCATTCCTAAAATTGTTTAGCTCTATGATTTACCACATTTCATCACTAATGAGTGGCAGGTATATAAAGCAATGATGGCCGATATGGCTTGAGATATTTATGAGAGGGAAGAAGAAAAAGAGTAATTATTTTGGAAAGTGGTATGCACTATCCAGGTGTAGAACAAAGTGATCGAGAATCTTTGGGTAGAGTTACCTTCTTGCCTAACCTCTATCATCATTGATATAGTCGCTGAAGAAGCTATGTTACAGTAAATTCATCAATCGTTTGAGGTAAGAGGATCAATTATGAGTCCATCATAGTCAAGAGCCACCAAAATGAGTCCCATTGTATCCTTGTTCTAATTTAATAAAATTCCACATAGACATCAAAATTTTAAGTTTGAAACCTTCCCTATTCTTAGGTACACTATTGGAGAACCTATGCCGAAAGCACCGTTTGTGCAGAACATTCCACCTCTAAAACCCAAAACACAGCTAATTTTCAAGGGGCTGATTTTTTGATCTAAAGTGCAAATGACTATACTAAGATCTTCTACATCTGAATTTGAGGAGGTCATGAGTGACATAAAATAAGTCACACTAGACACTCAAACTACCAAAGAACAACAAGTCACACATGAGGAAGCATAAAGAGCAGCTAAGCATCGCATGTGCCAAGAATAAAAGTGAAAGGATAAGGCTGAGGTTAAGTAGATAGAAGAATTAATGTAGTAAGAATGGGAAAAATCCCACCATTAGGCCAAGGAAGAAGTAACTTGCAAACAAGTTATAGATGCTGAGGCAATCTGCCAAAAACAAGTGAAAGATGACAAGACCAAATTGTAGTAAGAAACCATAGCTAATGTACAATCTCAAAAATAATAGTACATAATCAATCAATAATGCAAGGGTGTTGAGGTGAAATTGGATCACAAATAGATGAAAGCTATCAAGGAGTTATAGAAGAGCCAAATTACAAAGGAGAAAGTGCAATAATAGGCCATAGACCAAGCACAGTAGCACAAAGTGCAAGTAATAAAGGCTGATAAAATGGCAAAGGATGATGCCCAATAGAGAAAATAGGTAAAGCAAGCTAAGCAAGTGAAAGTGATGTTTCCAAGCAGGCATAGGAGGATGCTACAAAGAAAAATGTTGAGGAATCTCAAGCCACTATTGAAATAGTTTCATCTATGATAACTTCCTCAAATTTAATTCCCCTACAACCATCTCATGAGTTGATTTAACCATATCCATGAGACACTCTGGTTACCTCACAAAATAATAGTGCTTCCTTGAGCCTATCTAACATCTAGTTGTGGGATATGCCAGCCACCTTTACATAATGTACTATCTTCTCTCCGCCCATCCCTCCTTTACGCATGACACCTATGATTACCTTTATCGCATACCTCACCTTGAATTTTGCCACTATCAAAGCATCTTTATATGTTTCTTAACTATCATTGTCCACATAGATTTAAGGTGTTATTGTGTTCCACGAGTCCATTTCATAGAATGTAGTTGCATTGGAGAAGTAGATTAAGGAGCTTGAAGACATAAATTTTACAATCACCAAGAAGTTATGTATTTCCAAAAAGACTGTCAAGGATACCTATCCTAATTTGTACACCTAGTTAATTGTAAATCCATCACTCCTAGACAAGGACAAACTCGTTATTATCCTCAACAAGCTCACCACAAACAAGTAAAATTTAAATGAATCATGCATCATACAAAAGAGGTAATCCATCAAAGTTGAAACAAAGATCCTCTATGAGATGTTAACCTAGTACCAGACCACTATTGATACTACTCATACTTAAGATACACACATTACACTTTAGCTACTCAACTAGAAGAAGCAGTTGGATATAGTTTGGACCATTATGTAGCCTAACTTTTTTATAGATTCCTTCACCCATGTTTTTCTCAATGTACCAAATACCACTCCAGATACCATGGATGCTTCCCTCTAAAATATACTTAGTGGATGGGATACTGTAATGCAAAATATACAGAATTGGTAGAACTAGATGTTGTTTAGCTATTTTGTCAGCATGTAGGCACCATTGCATGTCAAGAAGTTGGTTTAACTCCATATTGAAATCATCTCCAAATTTCACATGGTATAGTTTTCTTTTCTCAAAATGGTTGATACCAATATTCACCAACTGATGACAAATCATGTCCCCTTGCATGGTATTTTACACAGTGTTCAAGAAGCTATACTCAATTGGAAATCTTAAAATGATGATTTGGCTTTCATAGATGCAAGCATTGTACCACTCATTTATGAGCCTCTAATCATTCCACCCAATCAACTATGATAGATTCTCAAATGCATAAATATGCCTCCACTCACCAAATGATGATTGCATAAGTTCTATAATTTTACAATTTTGGTCCATATATTTTGTATTTGTCAAGCTTGTCTAGTACTATGTAGTGCTAGTCTATTGAAAATTTAAAAGGGTGGTTGTAAGTTACTTAGTTGAAAACCTGAAAGGGAAACTAAGTAGTGCACAAGGGATGAAAACTAATTTACTGACACCTTGAGCATCACTTGCGAAGTCCTATGCAATTCAATCTTTTGGATCCTTTCTTGGTAATTGGATAGCCTCACTCTACAACGTTGTCATAGGATGAGACAACATTTTAAGTCCAAGAAAATGTTAGTGTTAAATGGTAAATGTAAAACTATTTGTATGTACGAAAACATCCTATGATAACTCTAGTTGTATTTTGGTTGTAGGTTGTTAAGAGTTGTTACAAAAATCTCCATGTTGGTCAAGATTCCACCAAATGCGATATGGAGATCTATTTTCAGCATGGTAAATCCAAAAGCTACAACTATACAAAATTGTACCTATAAATATTTATAATGAATGTAATATAATGGTTGATGATTATATTAATTATGATATGTACATGAGTAATAGAGTAGTGAATATTATTCTTAGAAATCTTTCATACAACATATTAATAGAACTAGACATCGATCTATGAGGTTTTTCTTTTTGTTATAATCACTGATATTATATATTTTTCATGAATTCTAAGTATTTGTGTTCTTTTTTTTTATAATCATGGATTTTATTATGTTTTGATGACTATTTTCTTCATTATATTACTTGGATTTATTAATTTTTGTGTCTGTAAGTAGTTTCCATCATGCATTGAACCTTTAGATTAGTTTATTTCTCTATCGTAAGCCTAGTTTATGGATTCTAAGCCTTGATTAAACATTTTTGTAAGATTTATATGTCACTTCATATAGCATGTTCTGGTGAAACCCAAGAACCTCTGCTAACATCAATACTAGTTGTAATAAAATTATTATACCGCTAAAATACAATCACATAAATAGATCACAAGATTATTGAAATAAGAAAACAATAATGAAGAATATGATAAAGCCATTTTGAAGGGGCAACCTCCATGAGTTTATAATCTGAATAGAATTTACAATATAATTATAATTTATACTAACCACAACCTCCTATATATAGTCCCTAATTTAAATACCCTATCCCGACCCTAATAACAATATGTATCTATATAAATGATCATAGGGATTAATTAAAGGTTTTGATAGCCACAAGTCAAGCACATATATCCCAATACACACTATAGGTTAAGGTAATAACATCATCAATATCAAACAACATAATTAAGGTTTTTATGTTGAGACATTAGGAATATTGAAAACTCATTACAGCTTAAGCACCTCCCTTAAATTGTACACTCCAAGTTTATGGGCCACAAAACCTTAGAGTCCAAATTTGTAGTAAATGGAAGATAGGAAGAAACTGATTTTATGATTGTGATTTTCAATTCTAGTATCTAAAAATGTCACTCAATATTCTAAAACTTTACTTTGATCATTAGGGAAAAAAGTGTTCTTTAAACCATAATAATGTATTTGATCCTGCAAAGGATAAGAAAAAAGATTTGTTTTGTGGCTTTTGCTCAGGGATAGTAAGGTTTGTAAGCATCAACTACTTTTTAAGCCACTCATGATATATAATGTCATAAGAAACACGTCAAAAAAACACAATAATGATTCAACCAAGTAGTCTTGTGCAATTCAATGAATATTTACTATTATATTTAGTGTTATAATAAATGATTTATAAATGCTTGATTTGTTTTTTAATTCTTATAAATGCTTAATGACAATATATGTTAGATGTTATTTCATATTTCCTTTAGATTTTTAAATCCCTTCTATATATGATTCTTGATTATTCTAAATGCACTAAGGATTTGTGTATGACATCTTGAATTAAAATTATGACCCCATTAGCATGTAAACTAACATCAAACACGGGAAAATAACAAGACCTAACTAAAATACTCAGGTACACCAAATCAGAGCCACAACACACACTCCCCTAGAAATTTAAAATGTACAATTTTGAGGGGACTACTACAAATACAAGGAAATATAGAGGGAAGGAGATGAGGGTAAATAAAGAAGAAAGTGGGGGAAAGGGGGATGACCAAAAAAAACAAATAACATGCTAATAAAACACAAGTACACTTAAATAATGTAATATAAAAACTAACAAATGATTAAGGAGGGCATTTTTAAGTATATATATGAGAAATAAAATGAAAATGAAGATGGGAGTTGGTACCTTGGATTTGGTTTGTGCCAACAGGTAGAGAAGATAAGTTGAGAGTTCTCTTTCTCCTCCATTGGCTAGTTTAATGATGTACATGTGGCTTAATCTACCTTATTAATGATACTTTTATAGTTGTATGTGCATAGTGACATGTTAAAACCTTATATTTTATTGTTTAGTTTATAAATTTTATGTTCTTTTATGCTTTTGTGGTGCTTCAAGCTAGTGTGATCCCTTATCATCCAACTTTTTTTAATATATATTTTTGTTTATATTTTACAATAAATATATTTAAATGCTTTCAATAAATATAATAATAACTCATTTTTTTTTCCAAGTTAAGGGATGAAAATTTCAAAAGTGGTCCATGGTTCATAGGAAGAAGGCTTTAACCAAAAAATGGAGTATCTAACTACTATCCTAGTTTGGATTTGAATGTATGGTCTCCCAATTGAGTTCTAGTCTGAAGATATTTTTAAGCAAATAGGAAACCAGCTTTGGGAATACATTTACATGACAAAAACAACAAAGATAGGATTACTGGTGTTTATGCTCACATCGATGCAAAGTTGTAAATTTATCAAAAAATATTTTGTTAGAAATAAAATTCAAATCTAAAACAAGTGAATAATTTCAAAAACTATACTATGAAAACATTCTTTTTAGATGTAGAAATTATCATGTGCACCATCACCTTGCCATACATTACCCAAATAAATATTAGTTAGAGTAGGGGAAAGGTGTGGAGGATTTGAAAGAACTAAAAAAGAAACAAAGGTCAAAGAATTAGAAATTAAAAAATTGGAAACCAAAGAAGATGGAATCTCCAAATAGGTTTGTTGGTCTCCAAGTAGATGAGCTCTTTGAAGATGTTAATGACACAGTGATAGAGGAATCTCTCTTAGAACCCTCTAAAGCCCAAAATTAGAAACATAATCCAAAAGATATGAATGGCATATAATTCATCTCAGAAGAGAAAGAAGCAAAAGACATTTATGAAGAATATGCACATAAAGAGATTTTGGGACCAGAAGATCCCTCTCATTCTCAACTTAACAAAAACTAAATCAAGGCAATAGTACTGAAAGCATAAAGTTGGCCATAAAATCAGTTCAAGGAGGCAAGAGTAAACCTAGATGACAACCTCTCTTAAATTCTTGAAATCTAAAATCTCAAATAAATATAGGTAAAGCAAGCCAAAAGTAGATTTGGAAATGCTTATCAAAACACTTGAGAAAAAAATAAACAAAGAAAATAATTCTCTTTTTGAGTAGGGCAATCAAGAAAATCAAAAATCATGAAAGAAACTCTCTATTTTAGTTGAGATGGATAAGCCCATCACTCGTAGTTCTAGAGGGCTAAAAATAATTTTTTTTCATTCTTTCTTATTTCAATGTATAATGAGGTGGAGTGGCTTCAAAATATACCTAGTGGTAGAATATAGGCTTAGTTTTCAATCTTATAAAGCAGTGTATGCCCTCTAAATAAATGCTTTGATTTGTAATTGATGTTGTCAAGGTTTTGTATTATTTATATTATTTTAATAGATGAGATTCAGTGCTTTTATTTTACTGATAAAAAACATTTTTAATGAAATAGAAGGAATGAATTCATCATCCTTGCCATGGGCTAAATTTTGGCAGTGTACCTTAGTTGACATTAAAAAAATTATTACGATTTACTCTCTAATATTGACCTTCACATGATGATTGATTTTTAATTTTGAAAGTTTGTAAGTATAAATTGATACATGATATGATATTTAAAATTACTAATAAACAAAATAAATAAAAATAAATTTTGTTATAAATTTTATGTTAACATGACCTTTCTAGTTTAATTACGGTCTAAGAAAAATATTATTTGTTCATATAATTGACTATATAAAATAAAATTCAACACGTTATATTTAAAAATTAAAAATTATTTTATGTTGAATAATATTTTAGTTACATATCCAATATATATAAAATATTTGATATGAAATTTTTAGAGAATGTACGTAGTCTTTCAAGTAAAAGGTAAGGTTTGGGGTCCTTAATAAAAACCCTATTTTAATTATAAAATTTAAACTAATATCATGTTACATGTATAAAGCATAAGATAGTAGGGTTAAAAATTAAAATTATTAATTAATATATTGTTTAAATGGGTATTGATATTGAAAGGATTATAGTTTGACTGGTAAGAATGATGGTTACCTTTATTTATCCACCATGGTATAAATCCCTCAAGATATCTAATACAAAGAGTCAAGAAATTAAAATAGGTATAAAATACTTTAACATGTTTAGGTTCAATTAAAATACCTTTTTTTATAAATTATGTATCCTAGCAACTTACCTTTAGTCACACCGAGAATAAATTTCTTTGGATTAAAAAAAATACAAAATTTTCTACATCTTGTGAATACTTCACAAAAATGATCTAAATTCTTTTTCTTGTTTTTAAAATGAATGGTGATATCATCCAAATAAACTCAAATAATAATGTCAATTAAATCATCAAAAGCAACATGTATAGCCTTCTAAAAAATAGCTTCTACATTCAACAAACTAAAAGGCATTCTATTATAAGCGAAAATACCTCTACGTGTGGTGAAAGTAGTTCTATATCTATCATCAAGATTCATAAAAATTTGATTATAACCTAAAAATACATCTAATGAAATAAATATAATAAAAACATCATTTCAAATCTTGCAACCTATTACAATATATCATCTATGTTTGGTAGAGGAAAATTGTCTTTTACACTAGCTTTATTTAGATCTCTAACCAGAATTAGATTAGCTACGTAATCTAAATATGTTACAGGAAAAATAATACCAACATCAATTATCTTATCCAACTCTTTTTTAATGGTGTCATTTAATAAAGGGTTGATTCTTCATATTTTCTATCTAACAGGTTTGATACCAGAATTAATAAGAATGTCATGTTTAATAATATTAGTATCATAACTTTTAAGGTCTTTGTATGACCATGCAAAGACATCAATAAAATCTTTAAATAATTTAATAAATTTAACTTCCCATTTTTAGTCACTTGAATTCCCAAGTAAACATACTTAGGATGTTTTTCAGTGCCTAAATTTATAAGAGTGGTCTCACCTATGATTCTTCTTGACGTCTCTTTTGTTCTATAGAATTTTGGTTGATCATTGGAAGAAAACATAGATTCTAGGCTTACCAAATCAATAGAGAATTTGTTAGTGCTTAATTACAAATAATCACCATAATTTAGCACATAGTCATCATGATCAAAATAATTACCTTTAAAGAATGAATATATATGCTCATCACAACTAAACATAGGCCAACTATCATTCAAATCATGAATTTTATGATTAAAGACTTCAACAAAATAAAAATCTATAATAGGCTCAATCTCACTTAGTGTTAGATTAGAAACATAAACAACAAGCTTATTAGCTCTTACATTAAATTATTTAAGTACATATGTGATATCAAAAACTTTGAAATACTCAATTAATGACCAAACTTTTTGTGTATAACAGTACAAATGAATTTGATTAATCTTATAAATCTTGCAAATTTGTCTTATTATGAGCTCTGAATCTGCAAAAACTTTTAAATATTTAACATTCAGTTCTATGGCATTTCCCTGAACATAATGCTTTAAATTTTGATGTATTGTTAATATTTTTAAAAGATAATTTAAAAGCATAAATAAATATTTCACTAATAAGAGATATCAAATAAATTATAACACCATTACCTTGTTGAGAGCAAGCTCCATCAAAGTAAAGAGACCATAAAATATCCCTTTTAAAATATTTTTTTATTTTGATTTATCTACATTCAACAATTTGTAAGTCCTAATTCTAGTTTCAATGTAAGAAATATTAGATGAATAAGGTGATTTAATTGAGTTACCAAAAAAACCTTTCATCTTAATGAATGCAATCTCATTATTAATAGGAACCTAGGTTATAGCTTTTCCAATGAAAGCTCTGATTTCTTTAGACTAATCCCTTCTTAATAGCATTGCATAATTAATAATAATATCTAATACTTGAAAATTAGTCATACATCTAATCCATTTATCTTGCACAATTTTAATAATTATGTCACAAAACTTACCATAACTCTTAGTTTCTCTAAAATTTAAATCAGTAAGTTTCCTACTATCTACATCATAAGATATACACAATTGATCTGTAATGGACTTAGGCATGATATTTTTTGAGACACCTATGTCAAAAATATAATTATGAATTATTTTATTATCAATCTTGACTATGACATAGAAAGGAGGAATATAATCAGTAGGGGGGTCAAATGATGGGCATAAATGTGTTCAAAATTACCTTCCTTTTGCAAACTTACATTAACTCTAAGATTTTTCACTGCTTTATTAATCTTATCAAGCTTTCCTAGAATATATTAAAATGTCTTAGAAATAACAAAATAAGGATACAAACTGTATGCATCTAAATTTTATTGGTTCTCTTTGTCAATAATTTCATCCAATAATCATCTATCTCACATTATTTTATCTAATTCATCTTATCAATCCTATTATATCCATTTGTTCTAATACCCCCTATTCATTCTTCATGTCATATGATAATCTTATAACATCTTATAATCTGATTAATTCACCTAATTCCCCATTATCCACTAACTAACCTCATTTATCTAATATTTGAGAAATTAAAATTCCCTTCCATGTATCATATCCTATCGGTAGCCTCTCCTACTCCCCTAGATTATATATAACCCCCTAAGCACATGATTAATGATTTACTAATTGTCATTAGACTTCCACAAAGACTCTAGAGGCTTCCACCTCTAGAATCATCCAAGGAATTTTTAATTCCTTGTATAATTCTCCACCATTGATCTTCCTACACCCAACTTTGAATTTTAGCCATTGATCTTCCTTCTTCCCTCTCTATAAATAACTAACCTATCCTCCATGCAAAGGCTAATGAGAAAACAACTATGAAACTTATGAGCTTCCATGCTAATCCAATCCATTAATCCATTCATCAAGCTATATATTAATTCATGCAATCAAAGTCTTTTGATCAAGCTAATATCATGCTGAAATTCTAAGTCTATTTGTAAGCAATCAATTATCCATACCCTTAAGTCTATTTTTGTCTTGATCTTGTTTAAAGCAAATAACTTTAGATTTTAAAAATGTTGTTAAAAATGTTTATTATGCTATGCATTATTTTATACTATGTAAACATTGAAATTTAAACAATAAATGCTTAACATTACATGTTCTTAATATCTTTACCTTGCCAATCTATTTATCATTTTGATAATCCACAATCTTTAAGAAAGCCTTCAAAGTCTTGCAATTACTGTGCATATCTCCTAGGCTTCCTATCACCTAAACAATGTCTTGCCCCAATATCAATGACATTGTATCGTTGATTCAAGTTGCACATAAGACTTCGATCCTAGTCAAAATCAAATCAACTCTCGTGACATATTTGCCCATCATTGACAATAGAAAATGACCAATAAAAAATACTGCCACCTTATTCTGATATAACTGACACGTATCATCTTGCACTATTGTTACATTGATGTATCAATTTAAAATTTAATGTAATCGAGTGTGTAGATGTAAATCATATTGAATAAGTGCTATCCATACATAATATTGAATAAATATATATAAATCATATGGGACAAGCAAAAAATGATTTACATGAGATGGCTATAGTAAATCCCTAGGTTCACGTTTTTCTATCTCACTACTAGTTGAGATGGGAGAGTTCAAAAGAATGGAAGAAATAAATTCATAGTTCATATTTTGGTAGAGAAGAAATGTTTTGTGTAATAGCATGATCATCTTTGAATTTTTGGCATTTTTGTAGACATGAATGAATGTTGATAAAGCCAATGTTGAAACTTATGATATTTTCACAAAATGTTGTTAGTGTGCATCTTGAAGATACAATTAGATCATTTTTTGCTAAAACAATGAATAATCCAATCAATAAAAATAAAAATGATGGATAGTGACAACAACCATTTTTTAAAAGAGCCCTGCCAATCACTCTTAATCATAAACTTAACAGAGTGATTGGCTAAGTATCTCTCTATTAGAAATGATGGATCATTATAATGAAAAAGTGTATCTACAGAATTTTCAATTATTATTTAGATTTCAGATCATTCTTCCATAGCTCGTGAGTTCAATTGTTAGCGAAGAGTTGAACATGCTATTTCCATTTCCACAATTCTCCTATGTGCGCAACAATCAACATGCTTCCTTAAATTTCATGACATATTATATTGATCAATAATTTTGTTATATGCCCATGTCGATTAATGATTTCATGATTTTTTTTGGTAATTTTTTGTTGACAATCGATAAATGACTTTAATTTTACTATCCAATATATTAATATTTTTTTGTTCAACGTCTCCAAACAAAAAAAAACCTTCTATTATTAACATCTCATAAATATTACAATCCATTACTAAACCCAATTAATATTATAAATTAGACTTATAAATACTTAATAATAACTTGATAAAATATTTAATTTTATATATACATAGGAAGGGAGCATGATTAACTTGATAAACCACACCACAAAGGATTGAGAGCAAGCCACGGGCCTAATTTACTTGATAAAACAGGCCTCCATGATTAACGTTAAAAAGACATTGCATAGAAGGCACAATATAGGAAAGGAATCAGAACCTGTATCAACGGTGTGAAAACTGTTTAAGGGTAAAACTTACATGGAAAAACAGATTTACATGACTAATTGCCCAAAAAAATGGACATAAATATGCGATATATGGAGAATGGAATTAGAATATTTATCAACGATGATAAGATTGGTAATTGTCGGAACAATAATTTGGGGTATAATGGAATGGAAGCCCCCTCCATTGCTCTTCGTTCCTCTGTTTTCCTCCATTTGCAAGGGCAATCATCACCAGATCATGTGATTCCCTCGTCTTTGCGTGTTAATACCAATCAACCTGAACACACTAGCGATGCGTCAACGCGCCATCTGCATAATGGGGGAATGTTTTCCATATTTTGGTACAGATTATCCTACAGTGTGACGACCTGGAGAATTAATGGACACAATATTACTTTTTTTATACGGGTGAATTCTTCCTCTATTAATTTGAATAAGAAACCGAGACTTAAAAGCACAGTAAAAAGCAATTTAATTTTAGACTAAATAGATAGTCCAGATGGAGCCATTAAAACTCAAGATGAAATTAATACTCCAAACATTAAAATAACATTACTGGTAATAAATCCGCCTGGTTTACAAGTATCAAAATGTGAAATACATCCGCTTTTCTTGTGGGCGAAAACATTAACTAGGTCATAAGGTGTTCATTATGGAGTGAAACAGCTCAGAAGTATCTCCTCTTCGTTGAAGATGCCGTTACTCTTACTCCTCGGATTTTCATTCTTCGGTGTAAACAACTTCTTCATCTTCATGTTGTTGTTGGAATTTACAGAAGCGCTGCATTCTTCTTGCTCTGAAGCCATTTCTGTCTGCAATTTTATTTTGCGGCGGCTTCTGACATAATCCTCGGGAATGAAAACGTCGGTAGCGAGATCCATGCCCACACCTGCCCACGCACAGCCCGGTAGATTCTCTGTGGATTTACCATGTCAGAGAGTAAGAGAAGAAAATGTTAAGGAAGAATGTCAGAGGAAAATCTGTATTTGTAGGGCATAATGCCACTAACGTTACGGAGAAGTAGAAGGAGAAGGTGAAACAGCGGGCTGTAAACCGGGGGTGATTGAGAAGGGGAAAGTGTAAAGCTTGTTAAAATGCGTCGGTGCCGTTTTAGATACAACCAAGGTTTCTGCGGAAGCCAAATTTTGAAATATGTCACTGATAACGAGAGCTTCAACAAAATCGCAAGAGATGGTTGAAAAAGATTGATGGTACTAATGGTGGTGACCAAATATTAAGGAAGGTCAGTTTTACTTATGAGTTTTCGTGTTTAATCGTAACAGATGGTTGAAAAAGATTGATGGTATTAATGGCGGTGATCAAACATTAAGGAAGGTGGGTTTTACTTATGAGATTTCGTGTTTGAGTCTCTCTTATTATTGATAGTTGACTTTTCAGGTGGCACTGCTTAGTAGGGTTGAAAAAGATCGATAATTATGATTGTGAAAATATAAATAAATTGTAATTAAATTATATTTACTTTTTTAAAAGAATAATTGATTTGATCTTTAGAAATTAGGGATTTATTTTGAATAGGTTATTATAAATAATTGTATTATTTATCATTTAAAAAAACTTATATTATAAATTATAAAAATATAAAAAAATATATTTTATTGTTTTATATAAATTTAGAATATATTAATTGGTAACTTTAATTTTTTTAAATTTACTATTTTATAAATATAATATAATATTAACTTAAATTTTATAAATAAAATACAGTTTTTATTAAGAATTATGGACTTTACCTTTTATTTGAAACATTATGAGTATTCTCTAAAAAAAAATATATCAAATATTTTATGGTTTTGAAATATACAAATAAAATATAATATTTTAAATTGTTTTATATATATAATGAATTATATAAAAAATCTATTTTATTTGTAGACCATCATTAAATTAGAAATTAAATTAACATTAAATCAATAAATGAAATTATTCTTATTTATTTTATTTATTAATAATCATATATATGTGATTATTGATAAATAATCATTAATTTATTATTAATGATTATATATATATATATATATATATATATATATATATATATATATATATATATATATATATTTATATATATTTATATAACATAAACATTTTTTATAATAATTTATAAAATTTAAAAACAATTTACATATAAAAAATTAATATTACAAAAGAAATTATTTATTTTTATTTATTTTTAAATGACAAGTAGGATAGACCATCTAATTTAACTCTTAATAGGGATATTGAATTCTTTCTTTATATTTTATAGAAAATAAATGATTATGTTTTGATAAAAGGGATTTAAATATATTTATTATTAAATATAAATATAACTATATATTTAATAAAAAAACAAGTGTTAAAGGATCAATAAAGCCATAGAAATATTATAAAGTAAATGATAAAGCATCAAGTTTTAATGTATCAATAAGCACATATAACTATAAAAATAACATTAAAAAGGTAAATTAAACCACATGTACATCATTAAACTTTCCAATGGAGGAGGAGGACTCTCAATTTATCCCCCTTCTTGCTGGCACAAACCAAATCCAAGTTACCAACTCCCATCTTCTTTGTTTTTTCATTTTCATTTTATTTTTCTAGACACTTCAAAATTCCCCCCTTGGGGATTTACTAGTATTTAATTACATTATTTAAATGTATTTGTATTGTATTGGCACTTTTTTGGTCATTTTTTTATCACCCCCTTCTTTCTTCTTTGTTCTCCTCATCTTATTCTCTTTATCTTTCTTTGTATTTCTAGTGGTCTCTTCAAAATTATTCATTTTATATTTTTGATGGAGTGTTTTATGAGTTTATTTGGGTAAACCCAAGCCTTTTGATAATGACTTATCATTTTTTCGATGATGATGATGATGATGATGATGATGATGATGATGATGATGATGATGATGATGATGATGATGATGATGACACATATCTATTAATGCATTTAGAATATTCAATAATCATATATAAAAGCCATCTAAAACTTTAAAGGATACATGAAAGAACATCTAATATTTATTGTAAATGAGCATTTACAATCATTTAAAAATAAATAAATTATTTAGAAAGCATTCATTATAACACTAAAGATCATAGTAAAGACTCATTGCATTGCACTAGATTTCTTCGTTGACTCATTATTATGTTTTCTTGGCATGTTGCGTAAAATATTATATATGTTGAATGCCCTGATAAGTAGTTGATGCTTAAAAACATTATTATCCTTGAGTATAGGTTCCAAAATAAATCTTTTACAGGGTCAACTACTGTATTAGGGTTTAAATAAAAAAGTAATTTTCCAATAATTGGAGTGATGTTTTAGAATATTGAGTGTGGTTTTTAGAACCCCATACGTGACAAGTGCAATCATGAAATTAGTTTCTTCCTATTTACCATTTTCTATAAATATAGAGTCTAATATATTTTTGGCCTAGAAATTTAGAGTGTAAAGTTTAGAGGAGGTGCTCAAAGCTTGATGAGTTTTCAGGGTTTTCACTGGCTCCCTATAAAAACTCTAGTTTTGTTGTCAAATTATAATGTTGTATTGTCCTTAACCTATAGTGTCTATTATGATATGTGTGGCTAAATTATGGCTACCATAACCTTTAATTAACACATGATAATTTCTATAGAATCATATTCTTAGTTGGGTCATAGTTGCATGTTTCTATAACATAACCAATGACTATATATAAGATATAGTGGTTAATATTTTCTTATCATACTACAAATTCTATTCTTATTATAAAGTTGTAGAGGTTGTCCCTTCAATGTAGCTTAATCATATTCTTCATTATTATACTCTTATTTCAATAATATATTGATCTATTTTATGGTTATATTTAGTGTAGTAATTTCATTACAAGTAAGAGCGGAGCTTTAATTTGGGGAAAAAGTGTGGTCAAAACCCTAATTTTTAAGAATCATCTATATCTCAAAAACTATTTTGAAAATTTACATAATTATTTTATTAATGTTGTAGAATTATACAAGGAAACTACATTAAATGAATTAAGGTTGTGTGATTATTTTTGATCAAGTTATTACATTTTAAAGGTTTTTCCCAAATTTAATCTATAGGCCATACTTTTAGGGTTTTATTTTCTTTATTTACATTTTTGAAAAGCTCATGACAATATAGTGGAGGTCTATTATTTAAATTTTTGTATTTGAGGCCTATCTAAGTTTTAAAGCATTTAGTGAAAGCTAGGTCAAAGGTGAAAATTAATTCTTCATTGTCAAGTCTTTGTATAACAGGGCCACACACTAAGAGTCGAGGAAAGGGTTCCAAAACTTTGGAAAAAACTCATAAAAAAGAGAAGATGAAAACATGAAAAAGGAACTAGCGGATCTTCTATTTTAGGGTTTTCTTTGACATATCATAAAGTGAATTGGCTTAAATATAGTTTTCAAAACATAAAATATGATATGGCTAGTAAAAGAGACATGGAAAAAAAATAAACACCTGATTAGATGAGCTCATAAAGAGACTCGATCAAATGTTGAATTTATAACTAAATCTACAAAATTAACCATAATTTACTAAGTCTTAACCTAAATAGTGTAGATATTTTGGTCAATCCAATGCAATCCCTAATACAACTCAACCTCTCCCTTCAGTTGCTTCCCATTCAAAGCCATGGAAAATGATTACAAAAGTGGAAATTCATAAGTTTTAATGGGAATGATTTGATCACTTGGATCAATAAAATGGATATTTTTTTAATGTACATCAAATCCTATGTGAATATAAGGTGGTAACACCATATTTTCATTTGGAATATGAGAAATTCATTTGGTATCAATGGATTTGTGTTAAAAATAAGGGTCTGGGTGTCAATTGGTCAGTTATTATTGATGAATTATAGTTTCACTATCTTAACATTGTGACAAAGAATTACTTCGTCCCATTAGTAAAACTATACCAAATATGATTTCTTAGGGATTATATTCAATATTCTAGAATCCAAGCTTGTGAGTGGAAACAATCATAGATGGAAATTTGAATGATTTATTTCTTTGAGGGCTTAAGGATCTATACTGAAACATCATTAAAAAACCATGTACATATAGTTTTTCCATATGTAACTAAAAAAAAAAATCATTATTTTCACTATATATATTTTAGAAGATCCTTACATTATGAAAAAATGCAGTATAGAATATAAAAAGTTCTAAAAAGTATTTTTCATGAAATTATAATATATGCAAGAAACCATCTAACTGCTTGTAAATTAAAAATTTTGTAGTTTCTTTGCCAATATAAATACATTACCAAGTCAACAAACAACTTACTCTTGCAACATTATTTACCAAACATATAACAAATTTATGCACCAGGTTAAAATAACATATTTATATTGATATGTAGTTTTCAAGGACTAAAATAATATCCACACATTCTTACTTATCTCATAATAATCATGATATCAATATCAAATAACTTACCAATTTTCTATCACATAATGAAAATAACTAATCAAGTGATCATTACTATCTAAAAAATAATTTTTATTCAGATGACCAAGCTTATAATTTTATTTCTCAAATTAGGGTTTTGAAGTTAATGAATATTTCTTTATAATAGACAAAATAATCAGCATTCAAGACTAAAAAATGTTCCATATTACATCTATGTTGAATTAGTACATTTGGAATGTTTTAATCTTGTTAGAAAATAAAAAATAATTTCATTGCATTAAAAATAAGTGTTGTGGAGCAGCTTTAGTACCTTTCATTTTATATTGTGTAGATTTGACATTGATGATTTGAAACTTAAATGTAGTTTTTAATATTTAATGAATTTGTATAATGTTTATCTAGTATTAAATTGTTGTTTTGAATTTTTTTAATTAAAAATGAAATATTGCCATCCAAGACCAATTTGTAGATCATGCCAAAGCCTTTATTTCCAATGATATCAACATCATCAAGTATTTCAATTCTCTTTATTATATCCTGAGATGTATATGGCAGATCTCTGTGAAACATGACAATATTAGCATCTAATACTAGAAATAATAAGGGTAAATTATTTTCAATAAAATGCTTAATTGATTATGAACATAAATTCAAAGATAATGTTTATTTGTTTGCTTGTATGGTTTCTACCTATTTTTTTTATGAATTTGCTCCATATTTGTGTATCCTTCCTTGACCTTATTATTCTTGTGCAAAAAATAAAACAATAAAAAGAACAAAATCCCCAAAATACCCATGCCCATATCCAACATTATCCCAATTAAAACTTTATGTGAGTAGTGCTTAGATGTTGTAGAGGATATTGATGGCATCCAAAGGGTTTCAGATAAGTCAAGCTTAAACCTTACATAGAAAAAAGTTGAAAATCATCAAACACACTCATGTAATAATAGAAACACGATAATTGATCCAAATTCAAAGCATTATATGAAAAGAAATAAATTATACTAATGTTGAAAATTGACCAAAATAGGTCAATAAGACTGTAAAAGTCTAGCTAGCATAAAATCATCACGTAGGGCATCTACAATGAGATCTAAAATAAAAATTAGAAGAGGGGTTCATCCAAAACATATGAAAACATGTGAAAATGGATAGCTAAAAGAGTAAAAAACAATATGGGTCACCCTCATCTTGTATTAGTATTAAAAACATCAGACAACCTATCAATTTGAAAAATATCTCAAAGGAATCTAAGAATTTTATTTGGAGAATGACTTGGATTGAAGGAAGCCAGTAGTGTTATACTTAGCGTTAGCCTATTAATATATTTGATATGTGATGAATTAAAACCATTAATGGACCTAATAGAGAAAGAATTATAAACCCTTGATGGCAAAATAGAAAGTGAGCATAGAAAAGATAAGCAAATTTTGAGGTCTTTGAAGGATCACCTAGACTCACATAAGAGTTTGATTTGGGTATTTGAGCTAGAAATACTAATGCATTATATATTTTGAGGTTTTTTAAGGGACACTTGAATCCACATCAGACTTTAATTTGGGTATTTGAGCTAGAATGCCCAATGCATTCTTGTAAAGTGTATCAATTTGTTGACCACATAAATTCAAGTTCCCCACAAACCTGGAATTAAAAGTAAATTAAAGAAGTTATGTCACTACAAATTGTACATCAATGTCTATGTTTCAATTATTTAAATGGAAAATTATTTAAAAAGAGAAAAAGAATTTGCTACTCATGAGTGATTTCCAAATCCTTTCAATACTCTAGTTTTGGGGATTTCACCTATCAAAAACTTTGTTGATAGGTTCCTAAAGGAAAAATCCAAATTTTAAACATTAAATTAAAGAGGATTTAAACTTCCTATAAAAAGGTCAAGGGATTTGTGCGGTAATGGTAATAATTTACACAATTTCACCCCAACAAAGTAGGCAACTAGGTTATGGACTTCATTTAGGAGTGACCCATGTTTATAAATCATATTGGTCCAAAGCATACCCCATAATGCTCACCTAACAAGATTTATAACAAAAAACACTTAATTAAATATGGATGAATAACTCATAGAAGTTTTAGTTCTTTGTAGATGAATGATAAAATGAAGGATTTACCCTTTCACTAAATTACTTGATAGATCCTTGTGCAAGTCATATTTTCAGACATTTTAGTGACTTTAAAATCTAAATGTGAGTAATGGAAAACACACTGGGGATTTAATTTTAGTCACTTGGTGTAGAGTCAAATTTATTTTTAATATATAAATTAAAAATTCAGCTTTAGTTTTAATCAAATCTCTACATATAGTATCATAATATTAGATAGGTTCCAAAGGCCTGTAGCAATTTCCCCTTTAAGATAGGTGTGACATAGATATCTAGAAACAAATATTAAGAACCATAAACAAAGGAGGGAAAGATTGATAGGTTTACTTGCAATGTGTGAAACTCCTTATAGTTGGAAATTTATCGTGGAATAAAAACCTATAAGTTATTTCATGAAGATCCCTATGCCCATTTCAAAAACATATACATTATCAGTGTCACTTACCTCCCTTTATAATAATTTAAGAACCTAAAATTTATAATAAAAAAAATTGTTTTATACATCAAGTTCATTGTCCATAGGTTTTAAACTGATATTAACACCTGATTTATAAAATATAAAATTAATTTAACATTCTGATTTATAATTCTAGTTATTTACCAAACCATTAAATACTCCAAATACAATCTTTCTTGGATCCTAGACATCCATCTCAAATAAACAAAATAATATATTGATTATGTTATAAATAACATAATGTGTAGATTGATTATTTTGAAGGATTGATAGGGTTGTTCTCAAGAGACTTACATTTCATAGAGAGCATGCCTAGATTAAATAGAGATCATCCCCTGCCAAAGTTACTCAATGTCAACATGTTCTTACCTCGCCTACTACTTTCCGCTATAAACTATGCTGACAAAGGATAATAATAAATTTATCTTGACCTGCTCTCTCTTATCATGGTATAATTAATTCTAAAACAAGCTAATGGATTGAAAATGCAATGGCTTAAATGTCTTGCAAATTAATATTATGGATAAATTCTAGATTTTTAATGCCTCTGGGAATGGATGGATATTCTCATCAAAATGAAGGTGCAAATGGGCAGGGTTGGAGAAATGATTTGCCTAGTAAAAATGAGAAAAATAAAAATAAATGTGGGACACAAATATATTTATGGAAATATTCATTATATTAATTTACACATTACTTCAGGTCCAATCATGTTTGTATGCTAGATGTAACAATGCGAATTTGACCTTTGGGATAGATTATAGGTATATTTGATGGTGATGAAATGCATGTCAGTGATAATATATTGAATGGTGGATGTTCATTTAGGATCAAATAGTTATACAAGAAAATTTCAACACTAGATTTTTTTTCATCAGCTTCCCCTCTGTTTCCATTGTAGTTTCCTTCATCACCTAGAAAAGTCTGCCCATTTCCCTCTGTGTCCACTGACCTTATCCTTATTGACAACCACACTTAGTAACACACACATGTCAATATTTTTTTAGGGAAAAAACTATGCAACCACATCCTTTCCTACAAAGGTAAAGCTAGAAAAACTTAAAACCCTATTGATTGGCTCTATGAACATTTGGAAATGAATTCCTTCACTTCCCTCCAAACCTATTGATTGGATCATCCATAGATAAATCATCATGACTTAGTCACAATTGGGTAAATAATAAAATAATCTATCTAAAAACCTTCAAAAATATTTACTGAGCTTCACCAAAATACATGGTCATTGGCTATCAATAGTAAGCATGGACTAAAATATGTAATGCATAAGCCATTTTTATTGGGAACTAAGGGCAACATTGTCTAAATTAAAAACCTTTGGTGAAAATAATAGTATCCATCAAGTATTAATAATAAATAATATAAAACAAATAATCACAATGAGATTTGTTTGTTCTTTGCCTACATTTTTTAGTTTAAATGCTTTATCATTTCTTTCTTGAAAAACAACTCACAATTTTGCCATTGTGATATCAAACCAAAAGATGACCTTTGATTTATTGAACCATATTTTATTTGAATTTAAATAAAAACCATGCTAAAAATCCCAAAAATCTTTTCAAAATGAAACAAACTTATTTTTATTTTAATGAAATTTATATTAATTGGTGAGTTAACCATAATTAATAAAAATTGAATAGAATATCATAAAGTATTGTAAATGACAATTTGATAAGCATAATTAAGAAGAATAACTAAATTTGACAAGACAAAATGATTGTAAATAAGGTTAACTATGCAAATTAAAGAATAAACCTAGCTTTTATTGTTTGATTATTGATTGTGTTGACTAAAAAAGATTGGAAATAGGAAAGCAATGATTGTATCTGAAAATTCCCAGAAGCTAGATTTGAGACTATGTAAGGACATGAATGATAGATAGGGATATGATTGAATCCCACTATTTTCCTTGTTGGTTGATCTTGTATTAAAAAAAAAAGATCATAATCATGTGAAATAGACTGAGTTGGATTTGA
>JARHVA010002041.1:610000-650000 GCA_037957365.1 Torreya grandis
CTTTAGACTATCTAATCCTATTAAATATTGAATTAGGAAATAAAATGCTTTTAATTGAGAAACACAGATAATATGAGGATTTATTGTGCCCCAAAACTCCTAAAAATACAAAATTATAGTTCATGTTTTCAATCAATCACAACGAAAAAGCAACTTAAAGTGGCCAGAAACATCCTAATTTTAGACTTAATAGATAGTCCAGATAGAGCCATTAAAACTCGAGATAAAATAGATAATCCAAACTTCAAAATAACATTACTGGTAATAAATCCGCGTGGTTTACAAATGTGAAATACAGCCCCTTCAAATTGTGGGCAAAAACATGAAAGTATCATCTCCATTATGGAGTGAAACAGCTCAAAAGTATCTCCTCTTCGTTGAAGTTGCTCTTCTTACAGTTACTCCTCGGATTTTCATTCTTCAGTGCAAACAACTTCTTCATCATCATCATGTTGTTGTTGGCATTTACAGAAGCGCTGCATTCTTGTTGCTCTGACGCCAATTTTGACTGCAATTTTGTTGTGCGACGTCTCCTCACATAATCCACGGGAATGAAAACGTCGGTAGCAAGATCCATGCCCACACCTGCCCACGCTAAAGACAGCCAGATAGATTCTCTGTGAATTTACTATGTGAGAGAGTAAGAGAAGAAAATGTTAAGGAAGAATGTCGGAGGAGAATTTGCAATTGTAGGGCACAATGCCACTAACGTTAAGGAGAAGTAGGAAGTGAGTGAGAAGGGGAAACTATAAACAATGTCACTAATAACGAGAGCTTCAACGATCTCAATAAATGATTGAAATAGATTAATGATTATGATTGTGAAAATGTAAATAAATTGTAGCTCAACAACCAGAATATTTTGACTCCTAAAAAAATCCGCCCTACGGTTGGGAATTGATTTGATCATTGAAATTGAAAATTATGGAATTGATCATAACCAACGAAAAATATCTTGTTAGGGATTTTTATTTTTTATTATTTATTTATTTTTATTTTTTACATTTTTCGGGTTTGAGTATAAAAGTTTAAGTATTTGTTCTTAATTTTTTGCTATTATGAACGATTCTATTATTTATTATTTATATTTTTTCTATATTATTTAACCAAAAGTTTTTTATCATTATTTTTTATATTATAAAAAGATATAAATCTTTATTATTTTATAGATATAATATAATATTAATTTAAATTTTATAATTAAAATGAATTATGGACCTTATTCTTTATTTGAAATATTATCTATATTTTTTTCAAAAAAAAAAAAAAAATATCAAATATTTTATGAATATGAAATATATAATTAAAATATCATTCAATATAAATTATATTTTCTTTTTTTTAATATCATATTTTGAATTTTATATATATATAATCGAATATGTAAAATAAATTTTGTTTGTAAATTATAGTACGCAATTAACATAAAATTAATAAAAGATTTTTTTTAAAGATAAATGCCAGTTTTCTATGGGTCCCTTGCCCTATATTATAAAATGCAAAGTTTTTACCAAAAAAATAGACATTAAAGATTTTCAAATCAAAATCGAGGTTTAAACAAAAGACTAGGCCAACTAAGTGACGAGCCTACCAAAGGACAAAAAACAAAAACTTACAAGTAGGCCCTACAAAAAAATCGATTAAAAAACATCAAGACAAAAATCGATCACCATGTCAAAAAGCACAGACCATGTAAAATCATTCTAAAATATCTTTTGATTTAACCTCGAAATCCAGATTACATCTTGTAGCCATTACACGCTCCCCACTTGCTGATACATGATGCACCTTGCCCTTCATACCACCAACTAATGCAACATCATGGTTATTGGCCAACCATCCACACATCATTGCAAAGACCACTCGATGAGGTGATTAAGCAATCCATGGGGGAGTTGCTACAGAGACTATTCCACCAACTGACACAAAAACACCATTGCATCCATATGTTCCTTGCCATGTCTAGATTCTTTCCAAAATTTGAGCTCTGTCATAAGGCTCAAAATCTGAGCCAAGGGTTGGGAAGACATGAACTAACCACCAACCATAGGGGGATGTCGAAGCTTGCCCTGCAATTCTTTCACAAAGCCCAACATCACTACAAATCCAGTTTCTAGGGCCTTAAAGGTAGAAATTGGGATGAACCTAAAACCATTATTAACAAAAAAGGGAGATTAGGAAAAGGGCCTACATTGAAAGTTGCCAAGTTTTTCAACAAACCCTTCCTATGCACCAGGGCTACAAAAATTTTGAGAAACCTGGCTACCCTTTCCTTGTCTTAAACCAACACTAACATGTTCGAAGCAAAAAGAGCAACCACTTTTGAATTTACTCTGCTTAGAGAACATTCCATCAAATATTCTTCCTCTAAGGTGAAAAGAATAGCTTGCAAGATTTCTTCTGACAGAGCCCAGAAAATATTCTTTATATGAGCTTTTGAAGCTCCACCACTAAAAGCCATTTCTCAAACTTCACTACCTCTGACCACCATTGGAACCCCAACGGCCATTGTAGTAGACCGCTCCATCCCTACTACCTCTGTTATGAATGACAGAGGAAATCAACTAGAATAATACAATCTTTAGGCATAAGATGGTGAGGTAGAAGCCACGCAAAGATTAATGCCATCAATGAAGATAATCATTCTTTTATTAATGTCCCACACTACTAACTTCATGCCAAACTATAATGGAGTAAAATAGAAAGGGGCAATAAAAACACATCACACCAATTAGGATCCAAGTTTAATAATTGAAAAACCTTCAAATTGTTCCCAAGTGGACCTTTTATTATCAACTATAATAGACTCCTTTTGATCTATACCATAGTTAGCTAGAAAATCAGCCTCAAAATTAGCCTCTCTATAACAATGATGACTTTCCTAGACTTCTAACCCAACTAAACACTCCCAAGTCTTGGACAAGATGTTCTCCAAATTTTAGGAAGAAGATGAATTTTTCAAATAAGATATAACATTTTATGAGTCACCTTCAATCTGAAGCTTGACTATACCACACTAGGATGCTAAATCTAGACCAAACACCAAGCCCTGAGCCTCCATTTCATTGTTGGTTCCATCCATCAATTTCTTCGAGACTGACCTTATAAGAGAGCCACTGCAATCTCCAATGATGCATCATGTCCCAGATGCTCTAGGGTTCCCTCTAGAAGCATCATCAAAATTCAATTTGAACCAATTAGGAGGAGGAGGATGCCACTTTGTGTTCTCCTTTCTTTTCTCTTTTACTAAAACTACCATTGACCCATGAATGAATGATTATTTTATTTATCAATAATCATTTATATCTATATATAATCTCTTGTAACTTAATATACAATATATATTATATAAATATTAAAACATTAAATTATTTTTAAAAAACGATAAGTAAAACAGACCATCTAATTTAACTCCCAGTAAAGATGGTGATTTATTTGTATTTCAATAAAAATAAATTATTATTTTTTAATTAAAAGGAATTTAAATATATTTATTATAAAATATAAATATAAATATATATTTAATAAAAAATTAAGTGTTAAAAAGATATACTAGTTAGAAACACTTCAAAAATATAAAGCCATAAGAATATTATAAAGTAAACAATAAAACATCACATTTTAATGTGTCAATAAGCACATACAACTATAAAAGTACCATTAAAAAGGTAATTCTATCCATGTGTGCATCATTAAACTAGTCAATGGAGGAGGATGAAGACTATCAGCGTGTCCCCTTTCTTGTTGCCACAAACCAATTAAGTTACCAACTCACATCTTCTTTGTTTTTCATTTTAATTTAATTTTTTTATACACAATCAAAATTCCCAACTAAATATTTATTAGTAGTTAATTAAATTATTTAAATGTAATTATGTTTTTATTGGACTGATAATTTTTAATCTTTTTTCTTTCTTTTTATTTTCTTTATTTTTATTTTTATTTTTAGTGGTATCTTCAAAACTGTACATTGTATATTTATGAGGGAGTGTGTTTTATGGGTCCATTTAAATATATTTGAGTTTTTCATTATATTTTATTATTTTTCCATATTTAATGTTGATTTACATATCAATAACTTCATAATTCTAATTTAATAAATTCATAAATACACAAATTTATTAATGCATTTAGAATAATCAAGGATCGTATCTAAAAGCTATTAAAAAATTTAAAGAATATATAAAGGAATATCTAGCATTTATTGTCAATGAGCATTTACAAGCATTTAAAACTAAATAAACCATTGAGAAAGTATTCATTATAAAACTAAAGATCATAGTAAAGACTCATTGTATTGTACTAGATTTTTTTATTGAACCATTATTATGTTTTCTTGATATGTTGTGTAAAATATTGTGTACATTGAATGCCTTGATAAGTAGTTGATGCTTAAAAATATTATTATCCCTAAGCATAGGTTCTAAAACAAATATTTTTCATCATCAACTAATATATTAAGGTTTAAATAATAAAATAAATTTCCCAATAATCGAAGTGAAGTTTTAGAATATTGATTGAGGTTTTTGGAACCCCATACCTAACAAGTGAAATCACAAAATTATTTTCTTCATATCTACCATTTTTATAAAAATAGAGTCCAAGGATTTTTGGCCTAAAAACTTGGAGTGTATAATTTAGGGGAGGTGCTTAGGCCACGATGAGTTTTCAAGGTTCCCAATGGCTCCCTGACTTAACATTTAAGAGGTTATGGAATGTAAACCTTTGATTGTTAAAGGCTATGAATACAATAAATCAAGGGAGAGATATACACTAAATATAATGAGTAATTTGTATATTAATTATCCTAATCTAATAATTTTTTAAATAGCAATGAATGATACAGATAAGTACTAAGTTGGAAATAGATTGAGACAAATGATCTGGAGATTAAAAATGACAAAAGCTTATTAGGGTGTCATGAAAATATCCAAGTGTCATTTTCTCTTGAATAGTAGCATGATTACCTAGATAGTAGTGTGGTATGTTAGTGTCCAAGGCAGTGCACTAGTGTCCCACTCAAAATATTCATAATTTTTTTTAGTTTTATAGAACAGGTCCTATTTCAACTATGGTCTAAATTTGAAGTCTATGCGATCAATAACTTTTCCTATAGATTTAAAGGGATCAGACCATAGCATATCAAAAATATAAAGTCATAAAAATATTTTAAAGTAAACACTAAAACATCAAGTTTTAATGTGTCAGTAGGCACATACAATTATAAAATACCATTAACAAGATAAATTAGGCCAAATGTGTATCGTAAACTAGCCAATGGAGGAGGAGAAAGACTCTTATCATATCCCCCTTCTTGTTGGCATGAACCAAATCCAAGTTCCCAACTCCCATCTTCTTTGTTTTTCATTTTGATTTTAATTTTGTATAGACACTTAAAAATTCCCCCTTTAGGTATTTATGAGTAGTTAATTACATTATTTAAGTGTACCTATATTTTATTGGCACATTATTAGTCATTTTTTTTAATCATCCCCCTCTTTCTTATCTATTCCCCTCCTCTCATTCCCCTATTTTTATTTGTATTTCTAGGGGTTTCCTTAAAATTGTACATTGCATGTTTATGAGAGAGCATTGTTTATGGGTCTATTTAGGTATACATGAGTTTTTTGGTCATGCCTTATCATTTTTTCATGTTTCATGTTGGTTTATATATCAATAGGGTCATAATTTTAATTTAATAGATCTATAAATACATAGATCCATTAATGCATTTGGAATGATCAAGAACCATATCTAAAAGCCATCCAAAAAATTAAAGGATATATGAAATAACACCTAGTATTTATTATTAATGAGCATTTACAACCATTTTAAAATAAATAAAGCATTCATTATAACACTAAATATCATAGTAAAGACTCATTGCATTGCACTAGATTTCTTTGTTGAACCATTATTATGCTTTATTGGCATGTCGCATAAAATATTATATATATTGAGTGACCTGATAAGTAGTTGATGCTTAAAAACATTGCCATCCCTGAGGATAGGCTCTAAAACAAATATTTTATACGGTCAACTATCGTATTAGGGTTTTAGTAAGAAAAACAATTTCCTACTAATCGAAGTAAAGTTTTAGAATATTGAGTGAGGTTTTTGGAACCCCACACCTAAAAAGTGTAATCATGAAATTAATTTATTTCTATATACCATTTTATATAAATATAGAGTCCAATGAGTTTTTACCTAGAAACTTGAAGTGTATAGTTTAGGGGAGGTGCTTAGGCCAAGATGAGTTTTCAGATTTCTCAATGGCTCCATGATTTAACTTTTAAGGGGTTATGGAATGTAAACCCTAGATTGCTAATGGGTTTGAGTATAGTAAATTATGAAAAATATATACACTAAATATAGTGACTGATTTGTATAACAATTGATCTAATCTAATATTTTTAAAAATAATAATGAATGACATAAATAAGTACTTGGTTAGAAACTGATTGAGACGTATGATCTAAATGTTGAAAATGGCACAAAAGCTAATTAGGGTGTCATGAATTGGATCTAGGAGTTAGAATTCCTAGTAGATAGTAGTCCCTAGATAGTAGTGTGGTATGGTAGTGTCAAAGGCAATGTGCTAGTTTTCCACTAAAAAACACCACAAATTTTTTTTTGGGCTTTATAGAATAGGTCATGTTCCAACTCTAGTCCAAATTTAAATTCTATGTGATCAATAATTTTTCCTATATATTCGTTTTCCTCTGAAGAATCTATGTTTTCATACTTGTAAGGGTTTGAATGAACACCATGAAAAAAGGGGTTAGTGGGTCTGATGTGTTAGACATGTGATCCACACCCCTGTGCAGGCATGTTCCCTACATACTCTAAGGACTAATCAATCTCAATGTAGTTCTCCCACCTAAGTGCTTGGAGAAAGTGTAAGTGAGTGCTAGTATGAGTGTTGGCTTGAGTGATTTGAGTGTTATTGACATTGAAAATCTAAGTAATATAAGCTTAGGATTATTGTAGATGAATATATGCATAAGTAGGGCAAAATAAGGATTAATGACCTTGATTTTCTTAACCTATCTCTAAGATTATTCATGAGTATTTGCATTTTATTTTCATTTAGTGGATAAAGGGATAAAAGTCATATATTTATACTAATCTATCACTTGTGTAGAATGTAAAATAGGTCTAGGATGACCCCAAGTGTCTTATAAATTGAAAATATATCCTTTAGGGTTGAAATTATAGAAGGTACACTAGCAATGTACCATGGTCACTAACACAGTGTGATAGTGTCCAAATAACTGTTAGTACCCAAGTGGTAGAACCTGAGGCACTAAGAGTCTATATCCCTAGGGGAATGTCTAGGACTAATTTTATGATGTCTAGGGATGTGTAAAGTCCACACAAAAGATGTAAAAGTGTCAAAAGAGGCCCTAATATAGGTATAGGGCTAAGCTAGGGATGGGTTATCTCAAGTGACATTCATTGCACTTAAGTGAAATTTTATATTACTACATTTTACCTAATTTATTATAGAAAAGAAAAAAGTGAAATGACTAAGATAAAGGAAAATTAAGCATACCTGGAATTACCCATGAGGTGAATCTCATGAATCTGGGTCTAGGTGTGTGAAGCATGTTCTCTTATGTATCCTATAAATTAAACATGAGTGAATCAGTCCTTACTTAAGGAATATCAAAATAAAAGACAAAACTATGTAAAGAGATACGATCGAGAGGAAAGGAACAAATACACCTCATTGGGTACATGACGTAATGCAAAAAAACTAGTGATATCCTATGTGTGTGCATGCAGATAGTGATCAAATGGTGAATAGCTTGGACTTAACTGATGGCTATGCTCAATCCCCATATGTGGGTGGCTCAAAAAATCAATCCAATTTTGACTCCATCATTTCCCACCCCTACTCATTATATTATACACTATGAATAACATGGATTAGACTAATGGCTTGTCCAACCCTCTTATGTAGGTGGATCAAGAACTCAAGCAAGCTATGACTCCATCATTGCTTACCCATGTGTAGTAGATGTCTATGTGACTAAAACTCTATGATGTAATTGAAACTATGTATGATGGCTTTGGGGCCACTTAGAAGATTTGAAATGTAAAATGTCTAAGGGGCCTCTCAAGCACTTAGGAATGTAGCTCAAGGATTATGCAAAAATGTCAATAGTTGTAGACAAAAGAAGACATCAATCTAGTTTATATGGTGTCTAAAGTATACAATGAAAATAATGACATGGATTTGTCATTCCATATAAGATGGGCTAGTGCAAAACTGATCATGTGGAATCAATGTGTCATATGCATGCCCCAATTCTGTGTACATACAGATTCTAGACTGAGTTGTAACAAAATGTGTCTATATGTATCTAAAACTAAAATAAGAGTGATCATGCCACACATGATGCCTCTAATATGAGAAAAAATGGTATGATTTTGTGCAAAATTAATCATAAACTAATCAAATCTAATAACCTGTGACTGAAACTATACAAATCAAGATTGTAACTATTGTGTTCTTCTATCAAATCTTTATTTTTATATTTTGGGGGCTACTGAACAGTAGTAACGCTCCTTTTCATCTATGTAATGATAATGTCATTTTGTTTTTTCTATGAAAAATAAAACTAATCTATGTCTGACTATTTTTCATTATGTTTTCCTATTTTTGAGATCTGTAGTTTTGTGTTTGCATGCTATAAAATGTATCTAAGTGCACTCAGATGGCCTAATCATTGTGACAAACCCCTATTAATGCCCCCTCTTTTGAGGTGATATGTTGTAACCATGTAATAACTTTCCTTAAAATAAAAGCTCTGCATGACGTGTGTTAATCTAAACATATATAATATATTCATAATAAAATAATATAATTGTTATACATGACATCGAAACGTAAGATAATCTAAACATAAGTTAGTAATATATGATGTATGTTAGATCTAGTATTCATAAGGTTGTTAAGATAGATATAATAATGTAAACATGTGTATGAACTGCATAATTTGAGAGTAATCTAAGTGAATACCTGGGGGATGGGGCATGTTATCCATCAAGGCAGCCAAGAAGTAAGGGGAGATGCATGAGAGCACCCATGGCATCAAAAAATGAGTGTAAGTGGAAAAATTAAGAGACAAGTGTCATGACAATGACACAAACATGAAATCATACATATAACACACATGAAACATGCAAATTAGGCCAAGGGACCACAATACAAGGGACATGGGCACATGCCACTAAATATGAGAAAGTAATACAGACAAGGACATGTTCAAATGTCCACATACCAAAACAAAAAGCAAGTTGACATAGAGCCACATGGAAGGACATGTTCAAATATTTGAATACACAATCAATAAGGAACACACAAGGACATAGGGCCCAAAGCATACATACAATGCAAGTAATTAGCATAGAACCATATAATAATGGCATATTCAAATGCCCTCAAATAGATGTATAAGTAAAGAGACACAATAAAATCTAAACTAAGGAAGTTATAAATGAAAGTACGCATGAACATGTGATACAAATATCTATAATATCAAAGGTGTATATAACTTAGTCTATAGTAGTAGTAGTTGGCAAAAAAATTGAGTAGTATAGGATGATCAAAATCAAGATATGAACAATACTAAATATGTGATATAGAGTATAGAAAGATATAACCTATAAAATAAGAATTTGTGTAGTATGATTCCCCTAATGGGGGAATGTATTAATTATGAATATGTGTATATACCCCCAATGGGTAGATTGTAATAAATTTGTATCTGTGTGATGGACCTAAGACTTTTAAGACTCTACAAACACTTAAAAAGAACATGTGAAGCATGTATGTATGATAAATTGATTATACTAATATGGATAACATGTGTAGTACCTAACAAATATAAAAAATGTAAACATGGATATGTGAATAATCTAAATTTTATATTTTTAAACAATATTTGAATGTTTTTGTGGCTTTTGAGTATATAAGTTATGTTAAAGCAATCATGAAAATCAACCCCTTACAAATCAAAAAATCAAAAAATCAACCCCTTACAAATCAGGTGTCTTTTGGGTTTTGTAGGTGGAATGTTCTACACAAATGGTGCTTCTGGCATAGGTTCTCCAATAGTGTGCCTAAGAATAGGGGAGGTTTCAACCTCAAATATGGTTAGGGCTATGTGGAATCTACTTACATTATAACAAGGGTACTATAGGACTCATTTTGGTGGCTCCTGACTATGATGGACTCATAATTGATCCTCCTACCTCAAATGATTGATGAATTTACTATAATGTGGCTACATACACAACTTCCACATTAGAGGAGATAGAGATATTTGGCCTTTGGTTACCTTGCATTTCATATAATCTCATATTGGAATAATTGTTGTCGAAGGTTACATAGTTGTAGTCACCGGATTGGCACTAGATGGTGGTATTGTCTATAATGGAGTGGCTCTCATTGCTATGATCATTTTATACTTATCCACCTCTATCTACATTATTTTCATGTCGATAAAGTATGAAAGAGGTAGACCTAAAACCTTGGGGAGTTCATGGATGTGGATAGTAATGCCTTGCAATAACTTTTTAACAATTGCATATTATCTAAAATACTGCATAACATCAGGTGGTATGTGTGGGTTAACTACGATAAGCTTGACCAACTCATCCCACCAAGTGATGAATTTGAATTAATGCATAAAGTTTTTTCTCTTGTAGGTCTAGGTCAGATTCCATAATTATACATTTGGCTAGTAGTCAACATCAGGGTGAATTATGCCCTCAAGAGACATCCATTACATAAACACCAATAAAAATACCAAAAATTGGTACAAAGAGTTTTGTTTCAGAGTCACCAAAACTTTGTCAATGTTATAATTGAGTTCACTAACCAAAAAATTTAGATAGTTGAATTCCTCGCTATGATGTATCATCCAATGGGAAATGTCAATGACCCATTTGGTAGCCTTTTTAACATCCTTGGTGGTCTGTTAGATTCGGTTACCAATACATTTGACCAGAATATGCTTTAACACATCTTCAATATCTTCTAGGGGGATTCCTCTAGAATTGTGAGAATTTTTTTCCCTTGTCTTTGGAATGATGGGTGGTGTTCATGACTTGTAATTCATAATTGACCTCTTCTCATAGGCAATCTTGTCACCCTAGCCATCATAACAATAGTAACGCAGATAGGGATATCTTGGGAAAGATAAATCTTTCCCTCATTATAATGGCCCAACAAAACCTCCATGACATCACTGAGTTTCCAAAAGGTGGGTAATTGTATCAAGCACTTCAAATCAATATTATGGAGCCTATGTGGTGGCATTAAGGCAAATGGGTGTGTTTCTTCAATTGTGTCTGGGATAAACATGTGTATCTCTGCATTGTGAGTAAACTAATAACCACCTAGATATGTGAAGTGTGTTTAAAGTAATGCCACACATATGCCCATATCCTCATTCTATGATTATATAAACCCTTTTATGAGTTGGGAGTGATCAAACCCAACCATTGGATTTCTCTATCTAAAATAAATGCATGGAAGTTACAAAATAAAGATTAAAAATTTCTTGGAATTTGGACAACACCTGAATATTTTTAGCAATAGATATGAATGGATTTACCTGAGTGTTTGATTTATAACATCTCTCACCACCTTCAATGATTTACAATATTGATGAGTTGTGTTGTCACTTGATGCAAATCATACAGCAACTTTTATCACTTGACCTTCTCTCTAAATCCACTTCTTTTGATAATGGCTCTTAATTTCACTATTCATGTAATGGTATTGAGATTCACCTAGGTATTTTATACTTTCCAATACTTTGTTATTTATTAATAGAATCTCTTTAATCCTCTCTTCTTAATCACCAATTTTTCCACACCTTCCTTTGCTCAACTCTACATACGCTTCACATAGTCCTAGCCCTTTTTTGTTTATTTCTAAGGTTATGGCTCTATATGGATGTTCCTCAAAAAACCAATGATCATTTACAATAACATTTGATTATTTCTTACCTATCACAAGGTCTTAGGCTATAGTTACACTATGTGTTATCTTTTTTAAGTCCTTATAGCACTCTATTTAGCCTGTTTCAGCCTCATAAGGTTCTTTTTACACATAGTCCTTAATTTTCATACATAGAGGTATGTGCACACAAATAAAACTTCATAATATATTAAATAAAATTATCCCTAAGCTTATTACCAAATTTCACTTGATTTGGTTGGTGGAATCTCCCTATTCTTCCAAAACCCTAGTTTTAGGGTTATCCAAGACTGTGAGGACCTGAAAGCACAAAATAATTATGTTTGAGGGTTTCAAACAACTTAAAATATATATAAAATGTTTTTTAGGTTTTTCTTAACCTTAATAAAGTCTTACAATCGTTACATATTCCTTTTCAATCTACTATCTTAGGTGTTCAACTCAAAATGCATCTGATTATGCATAAAAAATGGTGTAGCTACAGCTCTATGATCTTATATAGATGAATATCACATGTTGAAGTGAAAATAAAGTTCCAAAAAAGATTAAAACACATAAAAAGATCTTAACTCAATATTCTAAGCACTTTTAAATCAATTTGATGATCTTTTCTTGCATAGAACACACACACAGTACAAAATTACATAAAGCCTACTATAGGAAATAGGGGTCAGTCTTCTAGATATATTTGAATAGAAAGGTTTATTTATTATGCCATGCCTTTTGGCTATGCTTGTTTATCTCCTGGGCCCATACTGCTCTGCATCTTACTTCTTCCATGTGATTTAAGTCGAACAATCTGTGAGTCATTGACTTTGAATCACCCATACGTAACACATTAGTGACCCATAAACTAGGAAGTATATATTCCATGGGCATCACAACTTTAAGCCCATAGACTAATTAAAATGATGTAAATCATATCACATGTTTATAATGCATGTGATAATTCCATGTGATATCTATAAGTCTATTCTCCCAATAATTTAGCTATACATCACTTTTTTAATGAGCATCTTACCGATCACCTTGTTCACAACTTCAGCTTGGCCATTTGCTTATAGATGATACACAATGATTTTATGATGTGATATAAAAAACTTATTTATAAGGGTCTTGATGGTCTTATTCAAGAAATGGGTTCCTCTATCAATTACCAATTTAATAGGATAGCCTAACCTGATAATGATATTCTCATATAAGAACTTAGTTGTGTCCTTCACACTAAAACTTAGAGTCACAATAACTTCTATCCATTTGGTAAAGTAATATATCATAGTGATTATGTATCTTACCTTATTGCATTTGCTTAGGTGATTTATTGGCCTAAAAAATCCAATGCCCCAATATTCAAAGGGTTATTGTGCTAACATAGGCTACAAAGGCATCTTATCTTGATGGTGTAGCTTCCCCATCCTTTAGCAAAAATCACAATACTATGAAAATATTTGTGTATGCAAATAATTTTGAAACAACACTTTTCAAACCTCTCTGCAATCTGTTTGGTGTGATATAACACCTTTATTAAATACTATTCTGAATTAATGGTGGTATGACTTCAACCTACAAACATTTACTCATTCGAGTAATATATCCCCCTATAAATCTCACATGACCATTGTTCTTGGTTACAAAAGTTCATGAATGATGTGAGGATCCTTCCACCTAATGTGAATCTTTCTAGGAAAAGCTCAGATCCTGCTCTCATAGAAAAGAATAAGTTGATTTATTCAATTAGTGGTAATGTACTCTAATCATCATTTTTCAAGAATGGGTTAAACCTTTTCATGTGCATGTGGACACTTTAGGGCTTGTTTTTCGAGCAGTACTCATATAGCTAGGAGATGAAAGATTGGATCATCTGATCCACTTTTCAAGTAGAAAGTTATCAGCCATAGAAAATAATTGTATGATAAATGAGTGAGAAGCCTTAGTAATAGTGTTCACACTACATAATTTTAGGCACTATTTATTAGCCACACCATTCAGGTTGTTCACTAATCATCAATATTTGTGATAGTGAAAAATCCATTTTTGGGAGGATGCATGTCTCATTGGTTAATGTTTTTCTAGGAATTTCAAATCTATATTAACATCAAACTAGGATGGGAGAATGTTGGTCTAGACCATCTCAGCTAGCTAACTAAGGGTGAGGATCCTGAGGAACTCTAAGATGAGTCATTAAATGCATATTGATTTAGGGTGACTATGATTCTATAACAACTATAGGAGATCACATAGTTTTTTAAACAAGGGACATTCCCAGATCATTATATAAAAAGAGATAAGAAATAGTTGATAACCAAAGCTCTTCCATATAGTCTTATTAATTATTTTTTTATTACTTAGGTAAAGATGAAGTCATATGCAGAGTGGAACTAGAGCATGAGCATGTGTAAATTATGGAGGAATCACATTAACGCATAGCACGAGGATATTTTTTAAGAGATGCAACTACAAGGAAGATTTTATAAACTGGTATTTGGTGGCCTTATCTATTTCAGGATACATAAAGATTTTCACAGTAGTGTGATTTTTGCTAAAGGATGGGGAAGCCACACCATCAAGATGAGATGCCTTTGTAAGATATGTTAGCACAATAATGCTTTGAACAGTGGGGCATTGACTTTGTTAGGCCAATAAATCCCCCAAACAAATTTAGCAAGGTAAGATACATAATCACTACGATAGATTACTTTACCAAATGAATAGAAGTTATTATGACTCTAAGTTTTAGTGCAAAGGAAAAAAACTAACTTCTTATATGACAATATAATTACCAAGTTAGGTTATCCTATTAAATTGTTAATTGATAGAGGAACCCATTTCTTGAATAAGACCATCAAGACCCTTACAGACAAGTTTTTGATATCACATCATAAAAGCAATGCATATCATCTATAAGAAAATGGCCAAGCTAAATTTGTGAACAAGGTGAATGGTATGATGATCACTAAAATAAGTGATGTATAGCTAAATTATTGTGAGAATAGACTTAAAACTATCACATGGTCTTATCGCATGCATTATAAACATGTGATAGGATTTACATCATTTCAATTAGTCTACGGGCTTAAACTTGTGATACCCATGGAATATATACTTCCTAGTTTATGGGTCACTAATGTGTTGCATATGGGTGATCTGAAGACAATAACTCATAGATTTTTGGACTTGAATCACATGGATGAAGTAAGATGCAGAGCAGTATGGGCCCAAGAGATAAACAAGCATAGCCAAATTGAATGGCATAATAAAAATTTATGTGCAAAGGAATTATAAGTAAATCAAATTATTATTCTATATGAGATCAGGTTCTAAACTTTTCCTATAAATATTCACATCAGGTGGAAGGGTCCTCACATCATTCATGAACGTTTCTAACCAAGAACAGTGGTCATGTTAGATTTGTAGGGGAATATCTTACTTGAGTGAGTAAATGTTTGTAGGTTGAAATCCTATGACCATTAATTTAGAATAGTATGTAATAAATGTGTTATATCACACCAAATAGATTGAAGAGAGGTATGAAAAGTGTTGTTTCAAAATTATTTGCATTTTGAGTGGTTATTTTAGCACATGTTGGTAAATGTACATGTGTGTATAGTATGTAACCAGAAGGATCCATGCAATAGTAAAAGTTTACATTACTATGGATAACTTGGTGAAGTTGGCCAAGGGTGTACAATGTACAAACAATAATTAAGTCTATGAAAGACACGTACATTTGAATCTAGAGCAGATAGTATAGCTTAATAGTTAATTCACTGCATTTAATGATTAAGTATATCATGGGAGACTGATAAATATCTATGTAAAAGTGATGGGTATGTGTCAAAATGGAATTATGAATGTATTTATAAAGCCCCATTAATGTTATTGTTAAAAAAACATAAATCACCATTACAATCTAATGTCACATCAGCCAAATGTCTACCAAATCAGCCGAGTGAATCTATTTCATTCAAAGCTCACATGTGAAAGATTGAGTGATGATGTAGGGGAATTCTATAAGAACCCCAAAATCAATTAATTTTTTTCTTCAGATAGTCTATTAAGTGTCTCATATGTTTTATAGGTCATAAATAGTCCATATGTGGAGTCTAGATAGTCTTGAGGTACATGAGATTTGAATTTTGGCTTTCCCTGCCAAAAATCATTATTTGAATGTTTTAGGAAAGTTGTAAGTGGTTTTTGGATGTGCTTAGCTAAATAATTCTTATATAATGATTATGTTATGTCTATAGGATTTCATAGGAAACATAAAACATATGGTCAAATGCTTTAAGTCATTTGAATAACCATAAGAGGTAGTTTTCAAGAATGGATTGGAGGTTGTGAGAATTAGTTAGGGTAGTTACCTTTGATATAAAGCATGTCATTTTGGATTATCAGTTAGTCTTAGATATATATTTTATGAATCATGGGCATTTGAAAAAAATAAATAATGAAATAATGATCTCTATTGTTGAATAAAAGACTGGTAACCCTATTGTCTGGGTATACACAAGTGTGATTGATAATTGTGTGCATTTGATAAGCTAATGTTTTGAAATCTAATGTTTAGAATATTTATAGCCATTTGGAAAACATGATTGTTAATACATGTTGAGGGATAGATGTTTAGGTATGCTTTTATTAACAAACTTTCAAGAGATAAATAAAGCGAGAACCCCTATTTTGTAGATTCCTCATACATACACCTATTGGGTTGATAAGGATTTTTATTTGCAATTGTATGTGTCTTATTGATAATGAATGACTATGGTAATTATATACTAACATGTTTGGAATATATTATATGTTTTTATAATTATTATTTTTTCCAATACATAACAAAAGGAGAAACCTTATTAAAGAATGCAGATGTAGACCCTGTTTTAGGTTGTTTCATTTACTTATAGACTGTGCAATGCAAAATCGTCAAACAAAAGGAATTATAAACTATTCAATAACATTTGAGAAGAAGGATTAAATAATATTTCATTTTTTAATATATAAATAATAAATAAACTTTTCTATTCACATATATCTAAAAGACTGGCCCCTATTTCCTGTAGTAGGCTTTATGTAATTTTGGACTTGTGTGTGTTCTATGCAAGAAAAGACCATAAAATTGATTTACAAGTGCTTGGAATATTTAGTCAAGCTATTTGTATGTATTTTAATATTTTTTTTAAGCTTTACTTTTCATTTCAACATGCGATATTCATCTATACAGGATCATAGCGCTATAGCTACACCATTTTTTATGCATATTCAGATGCATTTTGAGTTGAAACCCTAAGACAATCAATTGGTAAGAATAGATAATGATTGGATGACTTTATCAAGGTCAATAAAAACCTAAACAAACCTTTTCTATATATTTGAAATTATTTGAAATCCTCACACATAATTATTTTGTGCTTTCAAGTCCTCACAGTCTTGGATAACCCTAAAACTAGGGTTTTGGAAGAATAGGGAGATTCCACCAACCAAATCAAGTGAAATTTGGTAATAAACTCATCTATAGTTTTCTTAAAGATATTTTGAAGTTTTATTTGTGTCCACATACCTCTATGTATGAAAATTAAGGACTATGTGTAAAAAGAACCTTACAATACCTAAAGGGGCTAAATAGAGTGCTATAAGGACTCAAAAAAGCTAATACATAGTGTAACTATAGCCTAAGACCTTGTGATAGGTAAGAAATAATTAAATTGTATTCCAAATGATCATTAGTTTTTTGAGGAACATCTTTACTGAGCCATACCCTCAGAAATAAATTAAAAAATGGCTAGTAGGACTATGTGAATCGTATACAAAGTTGAGCAAAGGAAGGAGTTGAAACTTAGAAGGTGTGAAAAAATCGGTTACTGAGAAGAGAGGATTAAAGAGACCATATTAATAAATACCAAATAATTGGAAAGTATAAAATACTTAGGTAAATCTCAATACCATTACATGAATAGTGAAATTAAGAGCCATTATCAAAAGAAGTGGATTTAGAGACAAGGTCAAGTGATACAAGTTGGTGCATGTTTTGAATCAAGTGACAACACAACTCATCAAGATTGTAAATAATTGAAGGTGGTGAGAGATGTTATAAATCAAACACTCAAGAAAATCAATTCATATCCATTGCTAAAAATATTGAGGTGTTGTCCAAATTCTAAGAAATTTTTGATCTTTATTTTGTAGCTTCTATGCATATATTTGAGATAGAGAAATGCAATGGTTGGTTTTGATCGCTCCCAACTCATAAAAGGGTTTAGATAATCATATAATGAGGATATGGGCATTGGTGTGGCATTACACTAAACATGCTTCACAGATCTAGGTGGTTATGAGTTTACTCACAATGCAGAGTTGCACATGTTTATCCCAGACACAGTTGAAGGAATGCACCCATCTACCTTAATGCCGCCACATAGACTCCATAATACTGATGTAGAGTTCTTGATACAATTACCCACTTTTTAGAAACTTAGTGATGTCATGGAGGTTCTTTTGGGCCATTATATTTAGGGAAATATTTATCTTTCCCAAGATATCCCTATCCACATTACTATTGTTGCAATGGCTAGGGCGACAGGACTAACTACGAGAGGAGGTCAATTATGCATTACAAGTCATGAACACCACCCACCCTTCCAAAGATAAGGGGAAAATATTCTCACAATTCTAGAGGAATCCCCCTAGAAGATATTGAAGATGTGTTAAAGCATATTTTGGTCAAATGTATTTCTCACCGATTCTAATAGACTACCAAGGTTGCCAAACAAACTACCAAAAGGGTCATCGACATTTCCCATTGGATGATACATCATAGCGAGGAATTTAACTAGCTAAAAATTTTGGTTAGCGAACTCAATTATAACATTGACAAAGTTTTGGTGATTGTGAAATAAACCTCTCAAGACCAATTTTTAGTATTTTTATTAGTTTTTATGCAATGGAAGTCTCTTGAGGGCACAATTTACCTTGATATTGACTACTAGCCAAATGTCTACTTATGGAATCTCACCTAGACCTACAAGAGCACAAACTTTATGCATTAATCTAAATTCATCACTTGGTGGGATGAGTTGTTCAAGCTTATAATAGCTAACCCACACATACCACCTAATGTTATGCATTACTTTGGATAATATGCAATTGTTAAAAAGTTGTTGAAAGGCATTACTATCCACATCCATAAACTCCCCAAGGGTTTAGGTCCACCTCTTTCATAATTTACTAACATGAAGATAAAATAGATCGAGGTGGATAAGTATAAAATGATCATAGCAATAAGAGCCACTCCATTACAGATAATACCACCATCTAGTGCCAATCCTATGACTACAACTACGTAACCTTCAATAACAATTGTTCCAATATAAGATTCTTGGAAATGCAAGGTACCCAAAGGCCAAAGATCTCCATCTCCTCCAATGTGGAATATGTGTAGGTATCTCATGTCTTTGGATGACCCGAGCATTCCTAAAATTGTTTATCTCTATGATTTACCACATTTGATCACTAATGAGTAGCAGGTATATAAGGCAATGATGGTCGATATGGCTGGAGATCTTTATGAGAGGGAAGAAGAAAAAGAGTAATTATTTTGGAAAGTGGTATGCACTATCTAGGTGTATAAAAAAGTGATCAAGAATCTCTGGGTAGATTTACCTTCTTGCCCAACCTCTATCATCATTGATATAGTCGCTGAAGAAGCTAAGTTATAGTAAATTCATCAATCGTTTGAGGTAGGAGGATCAATTATGAGTCCATCATAGTCAAGAGCCACCAAAATGAGTCCCATTGTATCCTTGTTCTAAATTAAGCAAATTCCACATAGACCTCAAAAATTTAAGGTTGAAACCTTCCCTATTCTTAGGTACATTATTGGAGAACCTATGCCGAAAGCACCATTTGTGCAGAACATTCCACCTCAAAAACCCAAAAGACACCTAATTTTAAAGGGGCTAATTTTTTCATCTAAAGTGCAAATGACTATACTTAGATCTTCTACATCTGAATCTGAGGAGGTCATGAGTGACATAAAATAAGTCACACTAGACACTCAAACTACCAAAGAACAGCAAGTCACACATGAGGAAGCATAAAGAGCAACTAAGCATCGCATGTGCCAAGAATAAAAGTGAAAGGATAAGGCTGAGGTTAAGTAGATAGAAGAATTAATATAGTAAGAATGGGAAAAATCCCACCATTAGGCCAAGGAAGAAGTAACTTGCAAACAAGTTATAGATGCTGAGGCAATCTGCCAAAAACAAGTGAAAGATGACAAGACCAAATTGTAGTAAGAAACCATAGCTAATGCAAAATCTCAAAAATAATAGTACATAATCAATCAATAATGCAAGGGTGTTGAAGTGAAATTGGAGCACAAATAGATGAAAGCTATCAAGGAGTTATATAAGAGCCAAATTACAAAGGAGGAAGTGCAATAATAGGCCATAGACCAAGCACAGTAGCACAAAGTGCAAGTAATAAAGGCTAATAAAATGGCAAAGGATGATGCCCGATAGAGAACATAGGTAGAGCAAGCCAAACAAGTGAAAGTGATGTTGCCAAGCAGGCATAGGAGGATGCTACAAAGAAAAGTGTTGAGGAATCTCGAGCCGCTATTGAAATAGTTTCATCTATGATAACTTCCTCAAATTTACTTCCCCTACAACCATCTCATGAGTTGATTTAACCATATCCATGAGACACTCTGGTTACCTCACAAAATAATAGTGCTTCCTTGAGCCTAACATTTGGTTGTGGGATGTGCCAGCCACCTTTACTCAATGTACTATCTTCTCTCTGCCCATCACTCCTTTACGCATGACACCTATGATTACCTTTATCGCATACCTCACCTTGACTTTTGCCACTATCAAAGCATCTTTAGATGTTTCTTAACTATCATTGTTCACATAGATTTAAGGTGTTATTGTGTTCCACGAGTCCATTTCATAAAAGGTAGTTGCATTGGAGAAGTAGATTAAGGAGCTTGAAGACATAAATTTTACCATCACCAAGCAGTTATGTATTTCTGAAAAGACTATCAAGGATACCTATCCTAATTTTTACACCTAGTTAATTCTAAATCCATCACTCCTAGACAAGGACCAACTTGTTATTATCCTCAACAAGCTCACCCCAAACTAGTATACTTTCAATGAATCATACATCATACAGAAGAGGTAATCCATCAAAGTTGAAACAAATATCCTCTATGAGATGTTAACCTAGTACCAGACCACTATTGATATTACTCATACTTAAGCTACACACATTACACTTTAGCTACTTGACTAGAAGAAGCAATTGGACATAGTTTGGACCATTATGTAGCCTAAATTTTTTATAGATGCCTTCACCCATGTTTTTCTCAATGTACCAAATACCACTCCTACTACCATTGATGCTTCCCTCTAAAATGTAAAATATACAAACTTGGTGGAACTAGATGTTGTGTATGGGATACTGTAATGCAAAATATACAAACTTGGTGGAACTAGATGTTGTGTAGCTATTTTGTCAGCATGTAGGCACCATTGCATGTCAATAAGTTGGTTCAACTCCATAGTGAAATCATCTCCAAATTTCACATGGTATAGTTTGCTTTTCCCAAAATGGTTGATACCAATATTCACCAACTAATGACAAATCAAGTCCCCTTGCATGGTATTTTACACAGTGTTCAAGAAGTTATACTCAATTGGAAATCTTAAAAGAATGATTTGGCTTTCATAGATGCAAGCATTTTACCACTCATTTATGAGCCTCTAATCATTCCACCCAATCAACTATGATATATTCTCAAATGCATGAATATGCCTTCACTCACCAAATGATGCTTGCATAAGTTCTATAATTTTACAATTTTGGTCCATATATTTTGTATTTGTCAAGCTTGTCTAGTACTATGTAGTGCTAGTCTATTGAAAATTTAAAAGGGTGGTTGTAAGTTACTTAACTAAAAACATGAAAGGGTAACTAAGTAGTGCACAAAGGGGTGAAAACTAATTTACTGACACCTTGAGCATCACTTGCAAAGTCATATGCAATTCAATCTTTTGGATCCTTTCTTGGTAATTAGATAGCTTCACTCTACAATGTTGTCATAGGATGAGACAACAATTTAAGTCCAAGAAAATGTTAGTGTTAAATGGTAAATGTAAAACTATTTGTATGTATGAGAACATCCTATGATAACTCTAGTTGTATTTTGTTTATAGGTTGTTAAGAGTTGTTACAAAAATATCCATGTTGGTCAAGATTCCACCAAATGCGATATGGAGATCCATTTTCAGCATGGTAAATCCAAAAGCTACAACTATACAAAAGAGTACCTATAAATATTTTTAATGAATGTAATATAATGGTTGATGATTATGTTAATTATGATATGTACGTGAGTAATAGAGTAGTGAACGTTATTCTTATAAATCTTTCACACAACATATTAATAGAACTAGACATCGATCTATGAGGTTTTCTTATTGTTATAATCACTGATATTAGATATTTTCTTCATTATATTACTTGGATTTATTAATTTTTGTGTCTGTAAGTAGTTTCCATCATGCATTAAACCTTTAGATTAGTTTATTTCTCTATGGTAAGCCTAGTTTATGGATTATAAGCCTTGATTAAACCTTATTGTAAGATTTCTATGTCACTTCGTACAACCTAACCCTATAATTTGCATGTTCTGGTGAAACCCAAGAACCTTTGCTAACATCAATACTAGTTGTAATAAAATTATTATAGAACTAAAATATAATCACATAAATAGATCACAATATTATTGAAATAAGGAAAAAATAATGAAGAATATGATGAAGCCACTTTGAAGGGGCAACCTCCATGACTTTATAATATGAATAGAATTTACAATATAATTATAATTTATACTAACCACAACCTCCTATATATAGTCCCTAATTTAAATGCCCTATCCTGACCCTAATAACAATATGTATCTATAGAAATGATCATATGGATTAATTAAAGGTTGTAATAGCCACAAGTCAAGCACATATATCCCAATACACACTATAGGTTAAGGTAATAACATCATCAATATCAAACAACATAATTAAGGTTTTTATGTTGAGACATTAGGAATATTGAAAACTCATTACGACTTAAGCACCTCCCTTAAATTGTACACTCCAAGTTTATGGGCCACAAAACCTTAGAGTCCAAATTTGTAGTAAATGGAAGATAGGAAGAAACTGATTTTATGATTGTGATTTTTAATTCTAGGATCTAAAAATGTCACTCAATATTCTAAAACTTTACTTTGATCATTGGGGAAAAAAGTGTTCTTTAAACCGTAATAATGTATTTGATCCTACAAAGGATAAGAAAAAAGATTTGTTTTGTGGCTTTTGCTCAAGGATAGTAAGGTTTGTAAGCATCAACTACTTTTTAAGACACTCATGATATATAATGTCATAAGAAACACGTTGAGAAACCACAATAATGATTCAACCAAGCAGTCTTGTGCAATCCAATGAATATTTACTATTATATTTAGCGTTATAATAAATGATTTATAAATGCTTGATTTGTTTTTTAATTCTTATAAATGCTTAATGACAATACATGTTACATGTTATTTCATATTTCCTTTAGATTTTTAAATCCCTTCTATATATGATTCTTGATTATTCTAAATGCACTAAGGATTTGTGTATGACATCTTGAATTAAAATTATGACCCCAATAGCATGTAAACTAACATCAAACAGGGGAAAATAACAAGACCTAACTAAAATAATCAGGTACACCAAATCAAAGCCACAAGACACACTCCCCTAGAAATTTAAAATGTACAATTTTGAGGGGACTACTACAAATACAAGGAAATATAGAGGGAAGGAGATGAGGGTAAATAGAGAAGAAAGTGGGGGAAAGGGGGATGACCAAAAAAAAACTAATAACATGCTAATAAAACACAAGTACACTTAAATAATGTAATATAAAAACTAACGAATTATTAAGGAGGGCATTTTTAAGTATATATATGAGAAATAAAATGAAAATGAAGATGAGAGTTGGTACCTTGGATTTGGTTTGTGCCAACAGGTAGAGAAGATAAGTTGAGAGTTCTCGTTCTCCTCCATTGGCTTGTTTAATGATGTACATGTGGCTTAATCTACCTTATTAATGATACTTTTATAGTTGTATGTGCATAGTGACATTTTAAAACCTTATATTTTATTGTTTAGTTTATAAATTTTATGTTCTTTTATGTTTTTGTGGTGCTTCAAACTAGTGTGATCCCTTATCACCCAATTTTTTTTAATATATATTTTTGTTTATATTTTACAATAAATATATTTAAATGCTTTCAATAAATATAATAATAACTCATTTTTTTTTCAAAGTTAAGGGATGAAAATTTCAAAGGTGGTCCATGGTTCATGGGAAGAAGGGTTTAACCAAAAAATGGAGTATCTAACTACTATCCTAGTTTGGATTTGATTGTATGGTCTCCCAGTTGAGTTCTATTCTAAAGATATTCATAAGCAAATAGGAAACTAGCTTGGGGAATACATTTACATGACGAAAACAACAAAGATAGGATTACTGGTGTTTATGCTCACATATGTGCAAAGTTGTAAATTTATCAAAAAATATTATGCTAGAAATAAAATTCAAATCTAAAACTAGGGAATAATTTCAAAAACTGTACTATGAAAATATTCTTTTTAGATGTATAAATTATCATGTGCACCATCACCTTGCCAGAGATTACCCAAAGAAATATTAGTTAGAGTAGGGGAAAGGTGTGGAGGATTTGAAAGAACTAAAAAAGAAACAAAGGTCAAAGAATTAGAAATTAAAAAATTGGAAACCAAAGAAGATGGAATCTCCAAATAGGTTTGTTGGTCTCCAAGTAGATGAGCTCTTTGAAGATGTTAGTGACACAATGATAGAGGAATCTCTCCTAGAACCCTCTAAAGCCCAAAATTAGAAACATAATCCAAAAGATATGAATGGCATATAATTCATCTCAGAAGAGAAAGAAGCAAAAGACATTTATGAAGAAGATGCACATAAAAAGATTTTGGGACTGGAGGAACCCTCTCATTCTCAACTTAACAAAAACTAAATCAAGGCAATAGTCCTGAAAGCATAAATTTGGCCATAAAATTAGTTCAAGGAGGCAAGAGTAAACCTAGATGACAACCTCTCTCAAATTCTTGAAATCTAAAATCTCAAATAAATATAGGTAAAGGAAGCCAGAAGTAGATTTGGAAATGCTTATCAAAACACTTGAGAAAAAAATAAACAAAGAAAATAATTATCTTTCTGAGCAGGGCAATCAAGAAAATCAAAAATCGTGAAAGAAACTCTCTACTTTAGTTGAGATGGATAAGCCCATCACTCATAGTTCCAGAGGGCTAAAAGTAACTTTTTGTTCATTCTTTCTTATTTCAAAGTATAATGAGGTGGAGTGGCTTCAAAATATACCTAGTGGTAGAATATAGGCTTAGTTTTCAATCTTATAAAGCAGTGTATGCCCTCTAACTAAATGTTTTGATTTGTAATTGATGTTGTCAAGGTTTTGTATTATTTATATTATTTTAATAGATGAGCTTCAGTGCTTTTATTTTATTGATAAAAAACATTTTTAATGAAATAGAAGGAATGAATTCATCATCCTTGCCATGGGCTAAATTTTGGCAGTCTACCTTAGTTGACATTAAAAAAATTATTACGATTTACTCTCTAATATTGACCTTTACATGATGATTGATTTTTAATTTTGAAAGTTTTTAAGTATAAATTGAAACATGATATGATAATTAAAATTACTAATAAACAAAATAAATAAAAATAAATTTTGTTATAAATTTTATGTTAACATGACCTTTCTAGTTTAATTACGGTCTAAGAAGAATATTATTTTTTCATATAATTGACTATATAAAATAAAATTCAACACGTTATATTTAAAAATTAAAAATTATTTTATGTTGAATAATATTTTAGTTACATATCCAATATATATAAAATATTTGATATGAAATTTTTAGAGAATGTACATAGTCTTTCAAGTAAAAGGTAAGGTTTGGGGTCCTTAATAAAAACCCTATTTTAATTATAAAATTTAAACTAATATCATATTACATGTATAAAGCATAAGATAGTAGGGATAAAAATTAAAATTATTAATTAATATATTTTTTAAATGGGTATTGATATTGAAAGGATTATAGTTTGACTGGTAAGAATGATGGTTACCTTTATTTATCCACCAAGGTATAAATCCCTCAAGATATCTGATACAAAGAGTCAAGAAATTAAAATAGGTATAAACTACTTTAACATGTTTAGGTTCAATTAAAATACCTTTTTTATAAATTATGTATCCTAGCAACTTACCTTTAGTCACACCGAGAATAAATTTCTTTGGATTAAAAAAAATACAAAATTTTCTACATCTTGTGAATACTTCACAAAAATGATCTAAATTCTTTTTCTTGTTTTTAAAATGAATGGTGATATCATCCAAATAAACTTAAATAACAATGTCAATTAAATCATCAAAAGCAACATGTATAGCCTTCTAAAAAGTAGCTTCTACATTCAACAAACTAAAAGGCATTCTATTATAAGCAAAAATACCTCTACGTGTGGTGAAAGTAGTTCTATATCTATCATCAAGATTCATAAAAATTTGATTATAACCTAAAAATACATCTAATGAAATAAATATAATAAAAACATTATTTCAAATCTTGCAACCTACTACAATATATCATGTATGCTTGGTAGAGGAAAATTGACTTTTACACTAGCTTTATTTAGATCTCTAAAATAAAAATATAATCTAATGTCACCATTTTTATTTCTAACTAGAATTAGATTAGCCACATATTCTAAATATGTTACAGGAAAAATAATACCAGCATCAATCATCTTATCCAACTCTTTGTTAATGGTGTCCTTTAATAAAGGGTTGATTCTTCATATTTTCTATCTAACAGGTTTGATACCAAAATTAATAAGAATTTCATGTTTAATAATATTAGTATCATAACTTTTAAGGTCCTTGTATGACCATGCAAAGACATCAATAAACTCTTTAAATAATTTAATAAATTTGACTTCCCATTTTTAGTCACTTGAACTCCCAAATAAACATACTTAGGATGTTTTTCAGTGCCTAAATTTATAAGAGTGGTCTCACCTATGATTCTTCTTAATGTCTCCTCTGTTCTATATATTTTTGGTTGATCATTGGAAGAAAACATAGATTCTAGGATTACCAAATCAATAGAGAATCTGTTAGTGCTTAATTACAAATAATCACCATAATTTAGTACATAGTCATCATGATCAAAATAATTACCTTTAAAGAATGAATCTATATGCTCATCACAACTAAACATAGGCCAACTATCATTCAAATCATGAATGTTATGATTAAAGACTTCAACAAAATAAAAATCTATAGTAGGCTCAATCTCACTTAGTGTTAGATTAGAAACATAAACAACAAGCTTATTAGCTCTTACATTAAATTATTTAAGTATGTATGTGATATCAAAAACTTTGAAATACTCAATTAATGACCAAAATTTTTGTGTATAATTATAAAAATGAATTTGATTAATCTTATAAATCTTGCAAATTTGTCTTATTACTAGCTCTGAATCTGCAAAAACTTTTAAATATTTAACATTCAGCTCTATGGCATTTCCCTAAACATAATGCTTTAAATTTTGATGTATTGTTAATATTTTTAAAAGATAATTTAAAAGCATAAATAAATATTTTACTAATAAGAGATATCAAATAAATTATAGCACCATTACCTTGTTGAGAGCAAGCTCCATCAAAGTAAAGAGACCATAAAATATCCCTTTTAAAATATTTTTTTATTTTGATTGTTTGGTTTATCTACATTCAAAAATTTGTAAGTCCTAATTCTAGTTTCAATGTAAGAAATATTAGATGAATAAGATGATTTAATTGAGTTACCAAAAGAACCTTTCATCTTAATGAATGCAATCTCATTATTAATAAGAACCTAGGTTATAGCTTTTCCAATGAAAGCTCTGATTTCTTTAGACTAATCCCTTCTTAATAGCATTGCATACTTAATAAGAATATATAATACTTGAACATTAGTCATACATCTAATCTATTCATCTTGCACAATTTTAATAATTATGTCACAAAACTTACCATAACTCTTAGTTTCTCTAAAATTTAAATCAGTAATTTTCCTACTATCTGCATCATAAGATAAACCCAATTGATCTGTAATGGACATAGGCATGATATTTTTTGAGACACCTATGTCCAAAATATAATTATGAATTATTTTATTATCAATCTTGACTATGACATAGAAAGGAGGAATATAATCAGTAGGGGGGTCAAATGATGGGCATAAATGTCTTCAAAATTACCTTCCTCTTGCAAACTTACACTAACTCTAAGATTTTTAACTACTTTATTAATCTTATCAAGCTATCCTAGAATATATTAAAATGTCTTAGAAATAACAAAATAAGGATACAAACTGTATGCATCTAAATTTTATTGGTTCCCTTTGTCACTAATTTCATCCAATAATCATCTATCTCACATTATTTCATCTAATTCATCTTATCAATCTCATTATATTAATTTGTTCTAATACCCCCTATTCATTCTTCATGTCACATGATAATCTTATAACATCTTATAATCTAATTAATTCACCTAATTACCCATTATCCACTTACTAACCTCATTTATCTAATATTTGAGAAATTAAAATTCCCTTCCATGTACCGTAGCCTATAAGTAGCCTCTCCTACTCCCCTAGATTATATAGAACCCCCTAAGCACATGATTAATGATTTACTAATTGTCATTAGACTTCCACAAAGACTCTAGAGGCTTCCACCTCTAGAATCATCCAAGGAATTTTTAATTCCTTGTATAATTCTCCACCATTGATCTTCCTACACCCAACTTTGAATTTTAGCCATTGATCTTCCTTCTTTCCTCTCTATAAATAACTAACCTATCCTCCATGCAAAGGTTAATGAGAAAACAACTATGAAACTTATGAGCTTCCATGCTAATCCAATCCATTAATCCATTCATCAAGCTATATATTAATTCATGCAATCAAAGTCTTTTGATCAAGCTAATATCATGCTGAAATTCTAAGTCTATTTGTAAGCAATCAATTATCCATACCCTTAAGTCTATTTTTGTCTTGATCTTTTTTAAAGCAATTAACTTTAGATTTTAAAAATGTTGTTAAAAATGTTTATTATGCTATGCATTATTCTATACTATGTAAACATTGAAATTTAAACAATAAATGCTTAACATTACATGTTCTTAATATCTTTACCTTGCCGATCTATTTGTCATTTTAATAATCCACAATCTTTAAGAAAGCCTTCAAAGTCTTGCAATTACTGTGCATATCTCCTAGGCTTCCTATCACCTAAACAATGTCTTGCCCCAATATCAATGGCATTGTATCATTGATTCAAGTTGCACATAAGACTTCGATCCTAGTCAAAATCAAATCAACTCTCATGACATATTTGCCCATCATTGACAATAGAAAATGACCAATAAAAAATACCGCCAACTTATTCTGATATAACTGACAAGTATTATCTTGCACTATTGTTACATTGATGTATCAATTTAAAATTTAATGTAATCGAGTGTGTAGATGTAAATCATATTGAATAACTGCTATCCATACATAATATTGAATGAATATATATAAATCATATGGGACAAGCAAAAAATGATTTACATGAGATGGCTATAGTAAATCCCTAGGTTCACGTTTTTCTATCTCACTACTAGTTGAGATGGGAGAGTTCAAAAGAATGGAAGAAATAAATTCATAGTTCATATTTTGGTAGAGAAGAAATGTTTTGTGTAATAGCATGATCATCTTTGAATTTTTGGCATCTTTGTAGACATGAACGAACGTTGATAAAGCCGATGTTGAAACTTATGATATTTTCACAACATGTTGTTAGTGTGCATCTTGAAGATACAATTAGATCATTTTTTGCTAAAACAATGAATAATCCAATCAATAAAAATAAAAATGATGGATAGTGACAACAACCATTTTTTAAAAGAGCCCTGCCAATCACTCTTAATCATAAACTTAACAGAGTGATTGGCTAAGTATCTCTCTATTAGAAATGATGGATCATTATAATGAAAAAGTGTATCTGCATAATTTTCAATTATTATCTAGATTTTAGATCATTCTTCCATAGGTCGTGAGTTCAATTGTTAGCGAAGAGTTGAACATGCTATTTCCATTTCCACAATTCTCCTATGTGCGCAACAATCAACATGCTTCCTTAAATTTCATGACATATTATATTGATCAATAATTTTGTTATATGCCCATGTCGATTAATGATTTCATGATTTTTTTTGGTAATTTTTTGTTGACAATCGATAAATGACTTTAATTTTACTATCCAATATATTAATATTTTTTTGTTCAACGTCTCCAAACAAAAAAAACCTTCTATTATTAACATCTCATAAACATTACAATCCATTACTAAACCCAATTAATATTATAAATTAGACTTATAAATAAATTAATAATAACTTGATAAAACATTTAATTTTATATATATATAGGAAGGGAGCATCATTAACTTGATAAACCACACCACAAAGGATTGAGAGCAAGCCACGGGCCTAATTTACTTGATAAAACAGGCCTCCATGATTAACGTTAAAAAGACATTGCATAGAAGGCACAATATATGAAAGGAATCAGAACCTGTATCAACGGTGTGAAAACTGTTTAAGGGTAAAACTTACATGGAAAAACAGATTTACATGACTAATTGCCCAAAAAAATGGACATAAATATGCGATATATGGAGAATGGAATTAGAATATTTATCAACGATGATAAGATTGGTAATTGTCGGAACAATAATTTGGGGTATAATGGAATGGAAGCCCCCTCCATTGCTCTTCGTTCCTCTGTTTTCCTCCATTTGCAAGGGCAATCATCACCAGATCATGTGATTCCCTCGTCTTTGCGTGTTAATACCAATCAACCTGAACACACTAGCGATGCGTCAACGCGCCATCTGCATAATGGGGGAATGCTTTCCATATTTTGGTACAGATTATCCTACAGTGTGACGATCTGGAGAATTAATGGACACAATATTACTTTTTTTACACGGGTGAATTCTTCCTCTATTAATTTGAATAAGAAACCGAGACTTAAAAGCACAGTGAAAAGCAATTTAATGTTAGACTAAATAGATAGTCCAGATGGAGCCATTAAAACTCAAGATGAAATTAAGACTCCAAACATTAAAATAACATTACTGGTAATAAATCCCCCAGGTTTACAAGTCTCAAAATGTGAAATACATCCGCTTTTCTTGTGGGCGAAAACATTAACTAGGTCATAAGGAGTTCATTATGGAGTGAAACAGCTCAGAAGTATCTCCTCTTCGTTGAAGATGCCGTTACTCTTACTCCTCGGATTTTCATTCTTCTGTGCAAACAACTTCTTCATCTTCATGTTGTTGGTGGAATTTACAGAAGGGTGCATTCTTCTTGCTCTGAAGCCATTTTTGTCTGCAATTTTGTTTTGCGGCGGCTTCTGACATAATCCTCGGGAATGAAAACGTCGGTAGCGAGATCCATGCCCACACCTGCCCACGCACAGCCCGGTAGATTCTCTGTGGATTTACCATGTCAGAGAGTAAGAGAAGAAAATGTTAAGGAAGAATGTCGGAGGAAAATCTGTATTTGTAGGGCATAATGCCACTAACGTTACGAAGAAGTAGAAGGAGAAGGTGAAACAGCGGGCTGTAAACCGGGGGTGATTGAGAAGGGGAAAGTGTAAAGCTTGTTAAAATGCGTCGGTGCCGTTTTAGATACAACCAAGGTTTCTGCGGAAGCCACATTTTGAAATATGTCACTGATAACGAGAGCTTCACCAAAATCGCAAGAGATGGTTGAAAAAGATTGATGGTACTAATGGTGGTGACCAAATATTAAGGAAGGTCGGTTTTACTTATGAGTTTTCGTGTTTAATTGTAAGAGATGGTTGAAAAAGATTGATGGTATTAATCGCGGTGATCAAACATTAAGGAAGGTGGGTTTTACCTATGAAATTTCGTGTTTGAGTCTCTCTTATTATTGAAGATCGATAATTATGATTGTGAAAATATAAATAAATTGTAATTAAATTATTTTGACTTTTTTAAAAGGATAATTGATTTGATCTTTAGAAATTAGGGATTTATTTTGAATAGGTTATTATAAATAATTGTATTATTTATCATTTTTAAAAAAATTATATTATAAATTATAAAAATATTTTAAAAAATATTTTATTATTTTTTATAAATTTAGAATATATTAATTGGTAACTTTAATTTTTTTAAATTTACTATTTACTATTTTATAAATATAATATAATATTAATTTAAATTTTATAAATAAAATACAGTTTTTATTAAGAATTAAGGACTTTAGCTTTTATTTGAAACATTATGAGTATTCTCTATTAAAAAAATTATATCAAATATTTTATGGTTTTGAAATATACAACTAAAATATAATATTTTAAATTATTTTATATATATAATGAATTATATAAAAAATCTATTTTATTCGTAGACCATCATTAAATTAGAAATTAAATTAACATTAAATTAATAAATGAAATTATTCTTATTTATTTTATTTATTAATAATCATATATATGTGATTATTGATAAATAATCATTAATTTATTACTAATATATATATATATATATATATATATATATATATATATATATATATATATATATATATATGATTATTTGTAATCTTATGTACAACACATATTACATAAAAAAAATTTATAATAATTTATAAAATTTAAAATCAATTGTCATATAAAAAATTAATATTACAAAAGAAATTATTTATTATATATATATATATATATATGATTATTTGTAATCTTATGTACAACACATATTACATAAATTTTTTTATAATAATTTATAAAATTTAAAATCAATTGTCATATAAAAAATTAATATTACAAAAGAAATTATTTATTTTTATATATTTTTAAATGACAAGTAGGATAGACCATCTAATTTAACTCTTAATAGGGATATTGAATTCTTTCTTTATATTTTATAGAAAATAAATTATTATGTTTTGATAAAAGGGATTTAAATATATTTATTATTAAATATAAATATAACTATATATTTAATAAAAGAACAAGTGTTAAAGGATCAATAAAGCCATAGAAATATTATAAAGTAAATGATAAAGCATCAAGTTTTCATGTATCAATAAGCACATATAACTATAAAAATAACATTAAAAAGGTAAATTAAACCACATGTACATCATTAAACTTGCCAATGGAGGAGGAGGACTCTCAATTTATCCCCCTTCTTGCTGGCACAAACCAAATCCAAGTTACCAACTCCCATCTTCTTTGTTTTTTCCTTTTCATTTTATTTTTCTAGCCACTTAAAAATTCCCCCCTTGGGGATTTACTAGTAGTTAATTACATTATTTAAATGTATTTCTATTGTATTGGCACTTTATTGGTCATTTTTTATCACCCCCTTCTTTCTTCTTTCTTCTCCTCATCTTATTCTCTTTATCTTTCTCTTCTCCTCATCTTATTCTCTTTATCTTTCTTTGTATTTCTAGTGGTCTCTTCAAAATTATTCATTTTATATTTTTGACGGAGTGTTTTATGAGTTTATTTGGGTAAACCCAAGCCTTTTGATAATGTCTTATCATTTTTTCCTTGTTTGATGATGATGATGATGATGATGATGATGATGATGATGATGATGATGATGATGATGATGATGATGATGATGATGATGATGATGATGACACATATCTATTAATGCATTTAGAATAATCAATAATTATGTCTAAAAGCCATCTAAAACTTTAAAGGATACATGAAAGAACATCTAATATTTATTGTAAATGAGCATTTACAATCATTTAAAAATAAATAAATTATTTAGAAAGCATTCATTATAACACTAAAGATCATAGTAAAGACTCATTGCATTGCACTAGATTTCTTCGTTGACTCATTATTATATTTTATTGGCATGTTGCGTAAAATATTATATATGTTGAAATGCCTTGATAAGTAGTTGATGCTTAAAAACATTCTTATCCTTGAGTATAGGTTCCAAAATAAATCTTTTACAGGTTCAACTACTGTATTAGGGTTTAAATAAAAAAGTAATTTTCTAATAATTGGAGTGATGTTTTAGAATATTGACTGTGGTTTTTAGAACCCCATATGTGACAAGTGCAATCATGAAATTAGTTTCTTCTTATCTACTATTTTCTATAAATATAGAGTCTAATATTTTTTTGGCCTAGAAATTTAGAGTGTAAAGTTTAGAGGAGGTGCTCAAAGCTTGATGAGTTTTCAGGGTTTTCACTGGCTCCCTATAAAAACTCTAGTTTTGTTGTCAAATTATAATGTTGTATTGTCCTTAACCTATAGTGTGTATTATGATATGTGTGGCTAAATTATGGCTACCATAACCTTTAATTAACACATGAAAATTTCTATAGAATCATATTCTTAGTTGGGTTATAGTTGGATGTTTCTATAACATAACCAATGACTATATATAAGATATAGTGGTTAATATTTTCTTATCATACTACAAATTCTATTCTTAATATAAAGTTGTAGATGTTATCCCTTCAATGTAGCTTAATCATATTCTTCATTATTATAATCTTATTTCAATAATATATTGATATATTTTATGGTTATATTCAGTGTAGTAATTTCATTACAAGTAAGAGCAGATCTTTAATTTGGGGGAAAAGTGTGGTCAAAACCCTAATTTTTAAGAATCATCTATATCTCAAAAACTGTTTTGAAAATTTATATAATTATTTTAATAATGTTGCAAAATTATACAAGGAAACTACATTAAATGAATTAAGGTTATGTGATTATTTTTTATTGAGTTATTACATTTTAAAGGTTTTTCCCAAATTTAATCTATAGGCCATACTTTTAGGGTTTTATTTTCTTTATTTACATTTTTGGAAATCTCATGACAATATAGTGGAGGTCTATTATTTAAATTTTTGTATTTGAGGCCTATCTAAGTTTTAAAGCATTTAGTGAAAGCTAAGTCAAAGGTGAAAAGTAATTCTTCATTGTCAAGTCTTTGTATAACAAGGCCACACACTAAGAGTCGAGGAAAGGGTTCCAAAACTTTGGGAAAAACTCATAAAAAAAAGAAGATGAAAACATAAAAAAGGAACTAGTGGATCTTCTATTTTAGGGTTTTCTTTGACATATCATAAAGTGAGTTGGCTTAAATATAGTTTTCAAAACATGAAATATGATATGGCTAGTAAAAGAGACATGAAAAAAATAAACACCTGATTAGATGAGCTCATAAAGAGACTCGATCAAATGTTGAATTTATAACTAAATCTAAAAAATTAACCATAATTTACTAAGTCTTAACCTAACTAGTGTAGATATTTTGGTCAATCCAATGCAATCCCTAATACAAAACAACCTCTCCCTTCAGTTGCTACCCATTCAAAGCCATGGAAAATGATTACAAAAGTGGAAATTCATAAGTTTTAATGGGAATGATTTGATCACTTGGATCAATAAAATGGATATTTTTTTAATGTACATCAAATCCTATGTGAATATAAGGTGGTAACACCATATTTTCATTTGGAATATGAGAAATTCATTTGGTATCAATGGATTTGTGTTAAAAATAAGGGTCTGGAAGTCAATTGGTCAATTATTATCGATGAATTATAGTTTCACTATCTTAACATTGTGACAAAAAATTACTTCATCCCGTTAGTAAAACTATACCAAATATGATTTGTTAGCGATTATATTCAATATTCTAGAATCCAAGCTTGTGAGTGGAAACAATCATAGATGAAAATTTGAATGATTTATTTCTTTGAGAGCTTAAGGATCTAAACTGAAACATCATTAAACAACCATGTAAATATAGTTTTTCCATATGCAACTAAAAAACAAAATCATTATTTTCACTATAAATATTTTAGAAGATCCTTACATTATGAAAAAACTCAGTATAGAATATTAAAAGTTATAAAAAGTATTTTTCATGAAATTATAATATATGCAAGAAACCATCTAACTGCTTGTAAATTAAAAATGTTGTAGTTTCTTTGCCAATATAAATGTATTTCCAAGTCAACAAACAACTTACTCTTGCAACATTATTTACCAAACATATAACACATTTATGCACCAGGTTAAAATAACATATTTATATTGATATTTAGTTTTCAAGGACTAAAATAATATCCACACATTCTTACTTATCTCATAATAATAAATAACTTACCAATTTTCTATCACATAATGAAAATAACTAATCAAGCGATCATTACTACCTAAAAAATAATTTTTATTCACATGACCAAGCTTATAATTTTATTTCTCAAATTAGGGTTTTGAAGTTAATGAATATCTCTTTATAATAGACAAAATAATCAGCATTCAAGACTAAAAAATGTTCCATATTACATCTATGTTGAATTAGTACATTTGGAATGTTTTACTCTTGTTAGAAAATAAAAAATAATTTCATTGCATTAAAAATAAGTGTTGTGGAGCAGCTCTAGTACCTTTCATTTTATATTGTGTAGATTTGACACTGATGATTTAAAACTTAAATGTAGTTTTTAATATTTAATGAAATTGTATAATGTTTATCTAATATTAAATTGTTGTTTTGAATTTTTTTAATTAAAAATGCAATATTTCCATCTAAGACCAATTTGTAGATCATGCCAAAGCCTTTATTGCCAATGATATCAACATCATCAAGTATTTCAATTCTCTTTATTATATCCTGAGATGTATATGGCAGATCTCTGTGAAACATGACAATATTAGCATCTAATACTAGAAATAATAAGGGTAAATTATTTTCAATAAAATGCTTAATTGATTATGAACATAAATTCAAAGATGATGTTGATTTTTTCACTTGTATGGTTTGTTCCTATTTTTTATGAATTTGCTCCATATTTGTGTATCCTTCCTTGACCTTATTATTCTTGTGCAAAAAATAAAACAATAAAAAGAACAAAATCCCCACAAGACCAATGCCCATATCCAACATTATCCCAATTGAAACTTTATGTGTGTAGTTCTTAGATGTTGTAGAGGATATTGATGGCATCCAAAGGGTTTCAGATAAGTCAAGCTTAAACCTTTCATAGAAAAAAGTTGGAAATCATCAAACACACTCATGTAATAATAGAAACACGATAATTGATCCAAATTCAAAACATTATATGGAAAGAAATAAATTATACTAATGTTGAAAATTGACCAAAATAGGTCAATAAGACTGTAAAAGTCTAGCTAGCATAAAACCATCACGTAGGGCATCTACAATGAGATCTAAAATAAAAATTAGAAGAGGGGTTCATCCAAAACATATGAAAACATGTGAAAATGGATAGCTAAAAGAGTAAAACACAATATGGATCACCCTCATCTTGTATTAGTATTAAAAACATCAGACAAACTATCAATTTGAAAATATCTCTAAGGAATATAGGAATTTTATTTGGAGAATGACTTGGGTTGAAGGAAGCTAGTAGTGTTATCCTTAGTGTTAGCCTGTTAATATATTTGATATGTGATGAATTAAAAGCATTAATGGACCTAATAGAGAAAGAATTATAAACCATTGATGGGAAAGTAGAAAGTGAGCATAGAAAAGATAAGCAAATCTTGAGGTCTTTAAAGGATCACCTAGATTCATATAAGAGTTTGATTTGGGTATTTGAGCTAGAAATACTAATGTGTTATATATTTTGAGGTTTTTTAAGGGACACTTGGATTCACATCAGACTTTAATTTGGGTATTTGAGCTAGAATGTCCAATGCATTCTTGTAAAGTGTATCCATTTATTGACCACATAAATCCAAGTTCCCCATAAACCTGGAATAAAAAGTAAATTAAAGAAGTTATGTCACTAAAAATTGTACATAAATATCTATGTTTCAATGATTTAAATGGAAAATTATTTAAAAAGAGAAAAAGAATTTGCTACTCATGAGTGATTTCCAAATCCTTTCAATACTCTAGTTTTGGGGATTTCACCTGTCAAAAAATTTGTTGATAGGTTCCTAAAGGAAAAATCCAAATTTCAAACATTAAATTAAAGAGGATGTAAACTTCCTAGAAAAAGGTCAAGGGATTTGTGGGGTAATGGTAATAATTTACTAAATTTCACCCCAACAAAGTAGGCAACTAGGTTATGGAGTTCATTTAGGAGTGACCCATGTTTATAAATCATATTGGTCTAAAGCATACCCCATAGTGCTCACCTAACAAGATTTATAACAAAAAACAATTCATTAAATATGGATGCATAACTCATAGAAGTTTTAGTTCTTTGTAGATGAATGATAAAATGAAGGATTCACCCATTCACTAAATTACTTGATAGATCCTTATGCAAGTCATATTTTCAGACATTTCAGTGACTTTAAAATCTAAATGTGAGTAATGGAAAACACATTGGGGATTTAATTTTAGTCACTTGGTGTAGAGTCAAAAAAAAATTTAATATATAAATAAAAAATTCAGCGTTAATTTTAATCAAATCTCTACATATAGTATCATAATATTAGATAGGTTTCCAAGGCCTTTAGGAATTTCCCCTTTAAGATAGGTGTGACATAGATATCTAGAAACAAATATTAAGAACCATAAGTGGAGGGAAAGATGAAAGCTATAAAAAGTAAATATATGAAATAAATTGATAGGTTTACTTGCAATGTGTGAAACTCCTTATAGTTGGAAATTTGTGGTGGAATAAAAGCCTACAAGTTATTTCATGAAGATCCCTATGCCCATTTCAAAAACATATACATTATCAGTGTCATTTACCTCCCTTCATAATAATTTAATAACCTAATTTTTTTTATTTTTTTTAAATTGTTTTATACATCAAGTTCATTGTCTATAGGTTTTAAACTGATATTAACACCTGATTTATAAAATATAAAATTAATTTAACATTTTGATTTATAATTCTAGTTATATACCAAACCATTAAATACTCAAAATACATTCTTTCTTGGATCCTAGACATCCATCTCAAATAAACAAAATAATACATTGATTATGTTATAAATAACATAATGTGTAGATTGATTATTTTGAAGGATTGATAGGGTTGTTCTCAAGAGACTTAAATTTCATAGAGAGCATGCCTAGATTAAATAGAGATCATCCCCTACCAAAGTTACTCAATGTCAACATGTTCTTATCTCCCCTACTACTTCCCACTATAAACTAGGCTAACAAAGGATAATAATAAATTTATCTTTACCTGCTCTCTCTCTTATCATGGTATAATTAATTCTAAAACAAGCTAATGGATTGAAAATGCAATGGCTTAAATGTCTTGAAAATTAATATTATGGATAAATTCTAGATTTTTAATGCCTCTGGGAATGGATGGATATTCTCATCAAAATGAAGGTGCAAATGGGCAGGGTTGGAGAAATGATTTGCCTAGTAAAAATGAGAAAAATAAAATAAATGTGGGACACAAATATATTTATGGAAACATTCATTATTTTAATTTACACATTACTTCAGGTCCAATCATGTTTGTATGCTAGATGTAACAATGCGAATTTGACCTTTGGGACAGATTATAGGTATATTTGATGGTGATGAAATGCATGTCAGTGATAATGTATTGAATGTTGGATGTTCATTTAGGATCAAATAGTTATACAGGAAAATTTCAACACTAGATTTGTTTTCATTAGCTTCCCCTCTTTTTCCATTGTAGTTTCCTTCATCACCTAGAAAAGTCTGCCCATTTCCCTCTGTGTCCACTGACCTTAGCCTTATTGACAACAACACTAAGTAACACGCACATGTCAATATTTTTTTAGGGAAAAACCTA
>JARHVA010002041.1:660000-697500 GCA_037957365.1 Torreya grandis
AGATGTGCACTCTCTCATATCTAATGGATCTCAATGGACCCTGAAAGATCTCCTTTCTAAATGAGGGCGACAGACAATATTGTCTTGTGGATAAGCCCCTCTGATAGATAATTAGTAGAGATTGGTCTTGAGTGATGTGTTATTCTACTTCCTTTTTTGGGTGTTTGGGTGTTTGGTTATCCATATCCTCTCTTTTTGTTACCCCTCTCATTAGATTCTCTACGACTTTTGTGTCCCATATTTATTGTTCTTTTGGGAGGTGGAGTCCTACTCTTTTTCTTTTTTCTTCTTCAATTTTACTACGAGGAATGGGACCCCATTCGTGTCCCATACTAGTTCATAGCTCCAATCAAAAGTGATTTACCCATTCAAATAAAAAAATAAAGTATACTGAGATGATCCCAAATTAAACGTGACCCTAGCACTAATATAATGATTAATTAAGTTTTATTAGGTAGGGATGAACACATTTACTTGTTCAATTTCCTCTCGTTCTAAATTTTTTTCAAATAACAATTTTTTTTTTGAGTTGAAAACAATGATTTTTTTTATTTTTTATTTTTAAATTTATAAAATAGACTAGTATTTTAAGTGATTGTTTCACTAATATATGACTAATTACAATTGGTTATTATATATTATATAAAATAAAAAAATAATAGGAATGTAATTTAGACCCATAAATTTAATCAACACTCATAAATTAATTGATTTTAGTTAGACAATTTAATATTTAACATTTTAATTTGTATATAAATTTATATAATTAATTGAATGTAGACCCACCAATTTATAAATACTACAACTAACTCCGTAAAGCAGGTGCCTGCTCTGATACGCTCCGTCCTCTTATAACTCATCTGGACTCATGCTTTATGATTTTGACCTTCAAAGCCTGGAAAAGCACCAAGAGAGGGCAGACTGATATCATGCTGTACTTTTAAAATATTTTTAATATATGCCTTTAAGCTTCTTACTGTAAATATAAACAAATTTTAATTGCAGCAACAAATAAAATTCCAGTCATTCGTATGTTACAATTTTGTTTTGGGTATTTAGAGCAATGCTAGAAAAAATCTCGTAAATCACATATGGAGTGGGAAAAAATGCATTGTAAAGACATCCGGAATGACAGAACTTTAGACTATCGAATCTTATTAAATATTGAATCAGGAAATAAAATGGTTTTAATTGAGAAACACAGATAATATGAGGATTTATTGTGCCCCAAAACTCCTAAAAATACAAAATTATAGTTCATGTTTTCGTGAAATAGAGGTCCCTATATCGCCAGGCGAATTATCAATCAATCACAACGAAAAAGCAATTTAAAGTGGCCATTAATACATCTTAATTTTAGACTTAATAGATAGTCCAGATAGAGCCATTAAAACTCGAGATAAAATAGATAATCCAAACTTCAAAATAACATTACTGGTAATAAATCCGCCTGGTTTACAAATGTGAAATACAGCCCCTTCAAATTGTGGGCAAAAACATGAAAGTATCATCACCATTATGGAGTGAAACAGCTCAAAAGTATCTCCTCTTCGTTGAAGTTGCTCTTCTTACAGTTACTCCTCGGATTTTCATTCTTCAGTGCAAACAACTTCTTCATCATCATCATGTTGTTGTTGGCATTTACAGAAGCGCTGCATTCTTGTTGCTCTGACTCCAATTTTGACTGCAATTTTGTTGTGCAACGGCTCCTCACATAATCCTCGGGAATGAAAACGTCGGTAGCAAGATCCATGCCCACACCTGCCCACGCTAAAGACAGCCAGATAGATTCTCTGTGAATTTACTATGTGAGAGAGTAAGAGAAGAAAATGTTAAGGAAGAATGTCGGAGGAGAATTTGCAATTGTAGGGCACAATGCCACTAACGTTAAGGAGAAGTAGGAAGTGAGTGAGAAGGGGAAACTATAAACAATGTCACTAATAACGAGAGCTTCAACGATCTCAATAAATGATTGAAATAGATTGATGATTATGATTGTGAAAATGTAAATAAATTGTAGCTCACAACCAGAATATTTTGACTCCTAAAAAAATACGCCCTACGGTTGGGAATTGATTTGATCATTGAAATTGAAAATTATGGAATTGATCATAACCAACGAAAAATATCTTGTTAGGGATTTTTATTTTTTATTTTTATTTTTTATTATTTATTTATTTTTATTTTTTACATTTTTCGGGTTTGAGTATAAAAGTTTAAGTATTTATTCTTAAGTTTTTGCTATTATGAACGATTTTATTATTTATTATTTATATGTTTTCTATATTATTTAATCAAAAGTTTTTTATCATTATTTTTTACATTATAAAAGATATAAATCTTTATTATTTTATAGATATAATATAATATTAATTTAAATTTTATAATTAAAATGAATTATGGACCTTATTCTTTATTTGAAATATTATTTATAATTTTTTCAAAAAAAAAATATATCAAATATTTTATGGATATGAAATATATAATTAAAATATCATTCAATATAAATTATATTTTCTTTTTTAAATATATATATATATATATATATATATATATATATATATATATATATAATCGAATATGAAAAATAAATTTTGTTTGTAAACTATAGTACCAAATTAACATAAAATTAATAAAATATTTTTTTTTAAGATAAATACCAGTTTTCCATGGGTCCCTTGCCCTATATTATAAAATGCAAAGTTTTTACAAAAAAAATAGACCTTAAAGATTTTCAAAGCAAAATCGAGGTCTAAACAAAAGACTAGGCCAACTAAGTGACGAGCCTACCAAAGGACAAAAAACAAAAACTTAAAAGTAGGTCCTACAAAAAAAGCCTTTGAAAAACATCGAGACAAAAATGGATCACCATGTCAAAAAGCCCAGACCATGTAAAATCATTCTAAAATATCTTTTGATTTAACCTCAGAATCCAGATTACATCTTGTAGCCATTACACGCTCCCCACTTGCTGATACATGATGCACCCTGCCCTTTATACCACCAACTAATGCAACATCATGGTTATTGGCCAACCATCCACACATCATTGCAAAGACCACTCGATGAGGTGATTAAGCAATCCATGGGGGAGTTGCTACAGAGACTATTCCACCAACTGACACAAAAACACCATTGCATCCATATGTTCCTTGCCATGTCTAGATTCTTTCCAAAATTTGAGCTCTGTCATAAGGCTCAAAATCTTAGCCAAGGGTTGGGGAGACATGAACTAACCACCAACCATAGGGGGATGTCGAAGCTTGCCCTGCAATTCTTTCACAAAGCCCAACATCACTACAAATCCATTTTCTAGGGCCTTAAAGGTAGAAATTGGGATGAACCTAAAACCATTATTACCAGAAAAGGGAAGATTAGGAAAAGGGCCTGCATTGAAAGTTGCCAAGTTTTTCAACAAAACCTTCCTATGCACCAGGGCTACAAAAAATTTGAGAAACCTAGCTACCCTTTCCTTGTCTTAAACCAACACTAACATGTTCGAAGCAAAGAGAGCAACCACTTTTGAATTTACTCTGCTTAGTGAACATTCCATCAAATATTCTTCCTCTAAGGTGAAAAGAATAGCTTCCAAGATTTCTTCTGACAGAGCCCAAAAAATATTCTTTATATGAGCTTTTGAAGCTCCACCACCAAAAGCCATTTCTCAAACTTCACTACCTCTGACCACCATTGGAACCCCAACGGCCATTATAGTAGACTGCTCCATCCCTGCTACCTATGTTATGAATGATAGAGGAAATAAACTAGAAGAATACAATCTTTAGGCATAAGATGGTGAGATAGAAGCCACACAAAGATTAATGCCATCAATGAAGATAATCATTCTTTTATTAATGTCCCTCACTGCCAACTTCATGCCAAACTATAATGGAGTAAAATAGAAAGGGGAAATAAAAACACATCACACCAATTAGGATCCAAGTTTAATAATTGAAAAACCTTCAAACTGTTCCCACGTGGACATTTTATTATCAAATATAATAGACTCCTTTTGATCTATACCATAGTTAGCTAGAAAATCAACCACAAAATTAGCCTCTCTATAACAATGATGACTTTCCTAGACTTCTAACCCAACTAAACTCTCCCAGGTCTTGGACAAGATGTTCGCCAAATTTTAGGAAGAAGATGAAGAATTTTTCAAAGAAGATATAACATTTTATGAGTCACCTTCAATCTGAAGCTTGACTATACCACACTAGGATGCTAAATCTAGACCAAACACCAAGCCCTGAGCCTCCATTTCATTGTTGGTTCCATCCATCAATTTCTTGGACACTGACCTTATAAGAGAGCCATTGCAATCTCCAATGATGCATCATGTCCCAGATGCTCTAGGTTTCCCTCTAAAAGCATCATCAAAATTCAATTTGAACCAGTTAGGAGGAGGAGGATGCCACTTTGCATTCTCCTTTCTTTTTTCTTTTACTAAAACTACCATTGACCCATGAACGAATGATTTTTTTTTTCAATAATCATATATATATATATATATATATATATATATATATATATATATATATATATATATATATATATATATTTTAACTTAATATACAATATATATTATATAAATATTAAAACATTAAATTATTTTTAAAAAATGATAAGTAAAACAAACCATCTAATTTAACTCCTAGTAAAGATGGTGATTTATTTGTATTAGGGTTTTAATAAGAAAAACAATTTCCTACTAATTGAAGTAAAGTTTTAGAATATTGAGTGAGGTTTTTGGAACCCCACACCTAAAAAGTGTAATCATGAAACTAATTTATTTCTATATACCATTTTATATAAATATAGAGTCCAATGATTTTTTACCTAGAAACTTGAAGTGTATAGTTTAGGGGAGGTGCTTAGGCCACGATGAGTTTTCAAGTTTCTCAATGGCTCCATGATTTAAATTTTAAGGGGTTATGGAATGTAAACCCTAGATTGTTAATGGGTTTGAGTATAGTAAATTATGAAAAATATATACACTAAATATAGTGACTAATTTGTATAACAATTGATCCAATCTAATATTTTTAAAAATAATAATGAATGACATAAATAAGTACTTAGTCAGAAACTGATTGAGACGTATGATCTAAATGTTGAAAATGGCACAAAACCTAATTAGGGTGTCATGAATTGGATCTAGGAGTTAGAATTCCTAGTAGATAGTAGCATGGTTCCCTAGATAGTAGTGTGTTACAGTAGTGTCCAAGGCAATGTGCTAGTTTTCCACTCAAAAACACCACAAATTTGTTTTTGGGCTTTATAGAATAGGTCATGTTCCAACTCTAATCCAAATTTAAATTCTATATGATCAATAATTTTTCCTATATATTCGTTTTCCTCTGAAGAATCTATGTTTTCATACTTGTAAGCGTTTGAATGAACACCATGAAAAAAGGGGTTAGTGGGTTTGATGTGCTAGACATGTGATCCACACCCCTGTGCAGGCATGTTACCTACATACTCTTAAGGACTGATCAATATCAATGTAGTTCTCCCGCCTAAGTGCTTGGAGAAAGTGTAACTGAGTGCTAGTATGAGTGTTGGCTTGAGTGATTTGAGTGTTATTGAGATTGAAAATCTAAGTAATATAAGCTTAGGATTGTTGTAGATGAATATATGCATAAGTAGGGCAAAATAAGGATTAATGACCTTGATTTTCATTACCTATTTCTAAGATTTTTCATGAGTATTTGCATTTTATTTTCATTTAGTGGATAAAGGGATAAAAGTCATATATTTATACTAATCTGTCACTTGTGTAGAATGTGAAATAGGTCTTGGATGATGCCAAGTGTCGTAGAAATTGAAAATATATCCTTTAGGGTTGAAATTATGGAAGGTACACTAGCATTGTACCTTGGTCACTAACATAGTGTGATAGTGTCCAAATAACTGTTAGTACCCAAGTGGTAGAACCTGAGGCACTAAGAGTCTATATCCCTAGGGAAATGTCTAAGACTAATTTTATGATGTATAGGGATGTGTAAAGTCCACACAAAAGATGTAAAAGTGTCAAAAGAGGCCCTAATATAGGTATAGGGCTAAGCTAGGGATGGGTTATCTCAAGTGACATTCATTGCACTTAAGTGAAATTTTATATGACTACATTTTCCCTTATTTATTATAGAAAAGAAACAAAGTGAAATGACTAAGATAAAGGAAAATTAAGCATACCTGGAATTACCCATGAGGTGAATCTCTTGAATCTGGGTCTACGTGTGTGAAGCATGTTCTCTTATGTATCCTATAAATTAAACATGAGTAAATCAGTCCTTACTTAAGGAATATCAAAATCAAAGACAAAACTGTGTAAAGAGATAAGATTGAGAGGAAAGGAACAAATACACCTCGCTAGGTACATGACCTAATGCAAAAAACCTAGTGACATCCTATGTGTGTGCATGCAGATAGTGATCAAATGGTGAATATCTTGGACTTAACTGATGGCTATGCTCAATCCCCATATGTGGGTGGCTCAAAAAATCAATCCAATTTTGACTCCATCATTTCCCACCCCTACTCATTATATGATACACTATGAATAACTTAGATTAGACTAATGGCTTATCCAACCCTCCTATGTAGGTGGATCAAGAACTCAAGTAGGCTATGACTCCATCATTGCTTACCCATGTGTAGTAGATGTATATGTGACTAAAACTCTATGATGTAATTGAAACTATGTATGATGGCTTTGGGGCCACTTAAAAGATTTGAAATGTAAAATGTCTAAGGGGCCTCTCAAGCACTTACGAATGTAGCTCAAGGATTATGCAAAAATGTCAACCGTTGTAGACAAAAGAAGACATCAATCTAGTTTATATGGTGTCTAAAGTATACAATGAAAATAATGACATGGATTTCTCATTCCATATAAGATGGGCTAGTGGAAAACTGATCATGTGGAAGCAATGTGTCATATGCATGCCCCAATTCTGTGTGCATATAGATTCTAGACTGAGTTGTAACAAAATGTGTCTATGTGTATCTAAAACTAAAATAAGAGTGATATGCCACACATGATGCCTCTAATATGAGAAAGATTGGTATGATTTTGTGCAAAATCAAGCGTAAACTAATCAAATTTAATAACCTGTGACTGAAACTATACAAATAGAGATTGTAACTATTGTGTTCTTCTGTCAAATCTTGATTTTTCTATTTTGGGGGCTACTAAATAGTAGTGATGCTCCTTTTCATCTATGTAATGATAATGTCATTTTGTTTTTCTGTGAAAATAAAACTAATCTATGTCTGACTATTTTTCATTATGTTTTCCTATTTTTGAGCTCTGTAGTTTTGTGTTTGCATGCTATAAAATGTATCTAAGTGCACTCAGATGGCCTAATCATTGTGACAAACCCCTATTAATGCCCCCTCTTTTGAGGTGATATGTTGTATCCATGTAATAACTTTCCTTAAAATAAAAGCTCTGCATGATGTGTGTTAATCTAAACATATATAATATATTCATAATAAAATAATATAATTTTTAACATGACATCGAAACATAAGATAATATAAACATAAGTTAGTAATATACGATGTATGTTAGATATAGTATTGATAAGGTTGTTAAGATAGATATAATAATGTAAACAGGTGTATGAACTGCATAATCTAAGAGTAATCTAAGTGACTACCTGGGGGATGGGGCATGTTATCCATCAAGGCACCCAAGGAGTAAGGGGAGATGGATGAGAGCACCCATGGCATCAAAAAATGAGTGTAAGTGTAAAAATTAAGAGACAAGTGTCATGACCATGACACAAACATGAAATCATACATACAACACACATGAAACATGCAAATTAGGCCAAGGGGCCACAATACAAGGGACATGGGCACATGCCACTAAATATGAGAAAGTAATACATACAAAGACATGTTCAAATGTCCACATACCAAAACAAAAAGCAAGTTGACATAGAGCCACATGGAAGAACATGTTCAAATATTTGAATACATAATCAATAAAGAACACACAAGGACATGGGGCCCAAAGCATACATACAATGAAAGTAATTAGCATAGAACCATAGAATAATGGCATATTCAAATGCCCTCAAATAGATGTATAAGTAAAGAGACATAATAAAATATAAACTAAGAAAGTTATAAATGAAAGTATGCATGAACATGTGATACAAATATCTATAATATCAAAGGTGTACATAACTTAGTCTATAGTAGTAGTAGTATTTGGCAAAAAAATTGAGTAGTATAGGCTGATCAATATCAAGATATGAACAATGCTAAATCTGTGATATAGAGTATAGAAAGATATAACCTATAAAATAAGAATTTGTGTAGTATGATTCCCCCAATGGGGGAATGTATTAATTATGAATATGTGTATATACCCCCAATGGGTAGATTGTAATAAATTTTGATCTGTGTGATGGACCTGAGTCCTTGAAGAATCTACAAACACTTGAAAAGAACAAGTGAAGCATGTATGTATGATAAATTGATTATACTAATTAGGATAACATGTGTAGTACCTGACAAATATAAAAAATGTAAACATAGATATGTGAATAATCTAAATTTTATATTTTTAAACAATATTTGAATGTTTTTGTGTCTTTTGAGTATATAAGTTATGTTAAAGCAATCATGAAAATGAAACTCTATACAAGGAGCAAGAAAAGATAAACTATGTACAAGTAATTTGGGAATGTATGAAACTATGTACAAGGAGAGTGTTATGGATAAGAATCTGTGTGATGGTAAGTAATAGTTCTAGAAGCCCAACATATCATTAGTGGGATGCCTATGTGTAACATATGTGGCATCTTCACTTTTTGAATGGTTTGTATCATAATAATCTGGGTTGTTACAATCATCTTATTCATTTTGATTAGCAATGTCTAGATTATTGATTGGGATCTTGCCATCTAAAATTGTACCCATTGTAGGTATAGCTTTCTTTGAAAACTCAGTTGTTAGAAACTATCTTTTGATAATGTTGGTTTGCTTAGCCTAATTCTAATTACGCAACTTAATTTTTTGCTTTTCTTATAACATTGCCTATGTATCTAGATCTTTTATCTTGATAAACTATATTTGTGAATTATTTACCGTAATATGTTCCATAAATCTAACTGCTTCTTCTAGTCGAGTAGATAAAGTTTAATGTGTGATTCTTGAGTATGAGCAGTATCAATAGTGGTCTCATACTAGGTCAACCTCTCGTATAGGATCTTTTTTTTAATTTTGATGGATTTCCTCTTTTGTATGATGTATGATTCATTGAAATTCTGCTAGTAGGTGGTGAGCTTGTTGAGGATAATAGCAAGTTGGTCCTTGTCTAGGAGTGATGGATTTATGATCAACTGGGTGTACAAATTGGGATAGGAATCCTTGACAGTCTTTTTGGAAATACATAACTACTTGGTGATGGTAAACTTTGTGTCTTCAAGCTCCTTAATCTACTTCTCTAATGCAACTACCTTCTATGAAATGGACTCATGGAACACAATAACACCTTAAATCTATGTGGACAATGATAGTTAAGAAACATCTAAAGATGCTTTGATAGTGGAAAAATTCAAGGTGAGGTGTGTGACAAAGGTAAATATAGGTGTCATGCAGAAAGGAGTGATGGGAAGAGAGAAGATAGTATATTGAGTAAAGGTGGATGACACATCCCACAACAAAATGTTAGATAGGCTGAAGGAAGCACTATTATCTTATGAAGTAACTAGAGTGTCTCATGGCTATGGTTGAATCAGCTCATGAGATGGTTGTAGGGGAATAGAATTTGAGGAAGTTATCATAGATGTAACTATTACAATAGCAGCTTTAGCTTCCTCAACACTTTTCTTGGTAGCATCCTCCTATGCTTGCTTGGAAACATCACTTGCACTTGCTTGGCCTGCGCTACCTATGTTCTCTATTGGGCATCATCCTTTGCCATTTTATCAATCTCTGCTACCTGTAATTTTTGCTACTATGCTTATTCTATGGCCTATTTTTGCACTTGATCCTTTGTAATTTGGCACTTCTATAACCCCTTGATAGCTTTCATTTATTTGTGCTCCACTTTCACTTCAACATCCTTGCATATTTTATCAATTGTGTACTATTATTATTGAGATTATGCATTGGCTATGGATTATTACTACAATTTGGTCTTGTCATCTTTCACTTGTTTTTGGTAGATTGCCTTAGCATCTGTAACTTTATTGTAAGTTACTTCTTCCTTGGCCTATCGATGGGCTTCTCCCCATTCTTACTACATTATTTCTTCTATCTACTTAACCTCAGCCTTAGCCTTTCACTTTTCTTCTTGGCACATGTGATGCTTAGCTACTCTTTATGCTTCCTCATTTGTGACTTGATGTTACTTGGTAGTTTGAGTGTCTACTATGACTTATTCTATGTCACTCATGACCTCCTCAGATTCAGATGGAGAAGAGCTAAGTATAGTCATTTTCACTTTAGATCAAAAAATCAACACCTTACAAATCAGGTGTCTTTTGGGTTTTAGAGGTGGAATGTTCTACATAAATGGTGCTTCTAGCATAGGTTCTCCAATAGTGTCCCTAAGAATAGGGGAGGTTTCAACATCAAATTGTTGAGGGCTATGTGGAATCTACTTACATTAGAACAAGGGTAGTATAGGACTCATTTTGGTGGCTCCTGACTATGATGGACTCATAATTGATCCTCCTACCTCAAATGATTGATGAATTTACTATAACTTGGCTACATACACATCTTCCACATTAGAGGAGATAGAGATATTTGGCCTTTGGTTACCTTGCATTTCCTATAATCTCATATTGGAACAATTGTTGTCAAAGGTTACATAGTTGTAGTCACGGGATTGGCACTAGATGGTTGTATTGTCTATAATGGAGTGGCTCTCATTTCTATGATCATTTTATACTTATCCACCTCTATCTATGCTATTTTCATGTTGATAAAGCATGAAAGAGGTAGACCTAGAACCTTGGGGAGTTCATGGATGTGGATAGTAATGCCTTGCAATAACTTTTTAACAATTGCATATTATCTAAAATACTGCATAACATCAGGTGGTATGTGTGGGTTAACTAAGATAAGCTTGACCAACTCATCCCACCAAGTGATGAATTTGGATTAATGAATAAATTTTTTTTCTTTTGTAGGTCTAGGTCAGATTCCATAATTATACATTTGGCTAGTAGTCAACATCAGGGTGAATTATGCCCTCAAGAGACATCCATTACATAAACACCAATAAAAATACCAAAAATTGGTACAAAGAGTTTTGTTTCAGAATCACCAAAACTTTGTCAATGTTATAATTGAGTTTGCTAACCAAAATTTTTAGATAGTTGAATTCCTTGCTATGATGTATCATCCAATGGGAAATGTCAATGACCCATTTGGTAGCCTTTTTAACATCCTTGGTGGTCTGTCAGATTCAGTTAGAAACACATTTGACCAGAATATGCTTTAACACATCTTCAATATCTTCTAGGGGGATTCCTCTAGAATTGTGAAAATTGTTTCCCTTGTCTTTGGAATGATGGGTGGTGTTCCTGACTTGTAATGCATAATTGACCTCTTCTCATAGGCAATCTTGTCACCCTAGCCATCACAACAATAGTAATGCAGATAGGGATATCTTGGGAAAGATAAATCTTTCCCTCATTATAATAGCCCAACAAAACCTCCATGACATCACTGAGTTTCCAAAAAGTGGGTAATTATATCAAGCACTCCAATTCAATATTATGGAGCCTATGTGGTGGCATTAAGGCAAATGGGTGTGTTTCTTCATCTGTGTCTGGGATAAACATGTGTATCTTTGCATTGTGAGTAAACTAATAACCACCTAGATATGTGAAGCGTGTTTAGAGTAATGCCACACCAATGCCCATATCCTCATTCTATGATTATATAAACCCTTTTATGAGTTGGGAGTGATCAAACCCAACCATTGGATTTCTCTATCTAAAATAAATGCATGGAAGTTACAAAATAAAGATTAACAACTTCTTGGAATTTGGACAACACCTCAATATTTTTAGCAATAGATATGAATGGGTTTACCTGAGTGTTTGATTTATAACATCTCTCACCACCTTCAATGATTTACAATCTTGATGAGTTGTGTTGTCACTTGATGCAAATCATACACCAACTTTTATCACTTGACCTTCTCTCTAAATCCACTTCTTTTGATAATGGCTCTTAATTTCAGCATCTCTTTAATCCTCTCTTCTTAATCACCAATTTTTCCACACCTTCCAAGTTTCAACTCCTTCCTTTGCTCAACTCTACATATGCGTCACATAGTCTGAGCCCTTTTTTGTTTATTTCTAAGGGTATGGCTCTATATGGATGTTCCTCAAAAAACCAATGATCATTTGCAATAACATTTGATTATTGCTTACCTATCACAAGTCTTAGGCTATAGTTACACTATGTGTTATCTTTTTTAAGTCCTTATAGCACTCTATTTAGCTTGTTTCGGCCTCATAAGGTTCTTTTTACACATAGTCCTTAATTTTCATACATAGAGGTATGTGCACAAAAATAAAAATTCATAATATATTAAATAAAATTATCCCTGAGCTTATTACCAAATTTCACTTGATTTGGTTGGTGGAATCTCCCTATTCTTCCAAAACCCTAGTTTTAGGGTTATCCAAGATTGTGAGGACTTGAAAGCACAAAATAATTATGTGTGAGGATTTCAAACAATTTCAAAGATATATAAAAAAAATTAGGTTTTTCTTGACCTTAATAAAGTCTTACAATCATTACATATTCCTTACCAATCTACTATCTTAGGTGTTCAACTCAAAATGCATCTGATTATGCGTAAAAATGGTGTAGCTACAGCTCTATGATCTTATATAGATGAATATCACATGTTGAAGTGAAAATAAAGTTCCAAAAAAGATTCAAACACATAAAAAGATCTTAACTCAATATTCTAAGCACTTTTAAATCAATTTGATGATCTTTTCTTGCATAGAACACACACACAGTCCAAAATTACATAAAGCCTACTATAGGAAATAGGGGTCAGTCTTCTAGATATATTTGAATAAAAAGGTTTATTTATTATGTCATGCCTTTTGTCTATGCTTGTTTATCTCCTAGGCCCATACTACTCTACATCTTACTTCATCCATGTGATTTAAGTCCAACAATCTGTGAGTCATTGACTTTGAATCACCCATACGTAACACATTAGTGACCCATAAACAGGAAGTATATATTCCATGGGCATCACAACTTTAAGCCCATAGACTAATTGAAATGATGTAAATCATATCACATGTTTATAATGCATGTGATTAGTCCATGTGATAGCTAGAAGTCTATTCTCCCAATAATTTAGCTATACATCACTTATTTTAGTGATCATCATACCATTCACCTTGTTCACAAATTTATCTTGGCCAATTTCTTATAGATGATATGCATTGCTTTTATGATGTGATATCAAAAACTTGTCTGTAAGGGTCTTGATGGTCTTATTCAGGAAATGGGTTCCTCTATCAATTAACAATTTAATAGGATAACCTAACCTGGTAATGATATTCTCATATAAGAAGTTAGTTTTTTTCCTTTGCACTAAAACTTAGAGTCATAATAACTTCTATTCATTTGGTAAAGTAATCTATCATAGTGATTATGTATCTTACCTTGCTACATTTGCTTGGGGGATTTATTGGCCTAACAAAGTCAATGCCCCACTGTTCAAAGCATTATTTTGCTAACATAGCTTACAAAGGCATCTCATCTTGATGGTGTGGATTTCCCATCCTTTAGCAAAAATCACACTATTGTGAAAATATTTGTGTATGCAAATAATTTTGAAACAACACTTTTCAAACCTCTCTGCAATCTATTTGGTGTGATATAACACCTTTATTACATACTATTCTGAATTAATGGTGGTATGACTTCAACCTACAAACATTTACTCACTCGAGTAATATATCCCCCTATAAATCTCACATGACCATTGTTCTTGGTTACAAAAGTTCATGAATGATGTGAGGATCCTTCCACCTAATGTGAATCTTTCTAGGAAAAGCTCAGATCCTGCTCTCATAGAGAAGAATAAGTTGATTTATTCAATTAGTGATAATGTACTCTAATCATCATTTTTCAAGATTGGGTTAAACCTTTTCATGTGCATGTGGACACTTTAGGGCTTGTTTTTGGAGTAGTACTCATACAGCTAGGAGATGAAAGATTGGATCATCTGATCCACTTTTCAAGTAGAAAGTTATCAACCATAAAAAATAATTATATGATAAATGAGTGAGAAGCCTTAGTAATAGTGTTCACACTACATAATTTTAGGCACTATTTATTAGCCACACCATTTAGGTTGTTCACTAATCATCAATATTTGTGATACTTAGTGAAAAATCCATTTTTGGGAGGATGCATGTCTCATTAGTAAATGTTTTTCTAGGAATTTCAATTATGTATTAACATCAAACTAGGATGGGAGAATGTTGGTCTAGACCATCTCAGCTAGCTAACTAAGGGTGAGGATCTTGAGGAACTCTAAGATGAGTCATTAAATGCATATTGATTTAGGGTGACTATGATTCTATAACAACTATAGGAGATCACATAGTTTTTTAAACAAGGGTCATTCTTAGAGCATTATATAAAAAGAGATAAGAAATAGTTGATAACCAAAGCTCTTCCATATAGTCTTATTAATTATTTTTTTATTACTTAGGTAAAGATGAAGTCATATGCAGAGTGGAACTAGAGCATGAGCATGTGTAAATTATGGAGGAATCACATTAAGGCATAGCATGAGGATATTTTTTAAGAGATGCAACTACAAGGAAGATTTTATAAAGTGGTATTTGGTGGCCTTATCTATTTCAGGATACATAAATATTTTCACAGTAGTGTGATTTTTGCTAAAGGATGGGGAAGCCACACCATCAAGATGAGATGCCTTTGTAAGCTATGTTAGCACAATAATGCTTTGAACAGTGGGGCATTGACTTTGTTAGGCCAATAAATCCCCCAAGCAAATGTAGCAAGGTAAGATACATAATCACTATGATAGATTACTTTACCAAATGAATAGAAGTTATTATGACTCTAAGTTTTAGTCCAAAGGAAAAAAACTAACTTCTTATATGAGAATATCACTACCAGGTTAGGTTATCCTATTAAATTTTTAATTGATAGAGGAACCCATTTCCTGAATAAGACCATCAAGACCCTTACAGACAAGTTTTTGATATCACATCATAAAAGCAATGCATATCATCTATAAGAAAATGGCCAAGATAAATTTGTGATCAAGGTGAATGGTATGATGATCACTAAAATAAGTGATGTATAGCTAAATTATTGGGAGAATAGACTTAAAACTATCTCATGGGCTTATCGCATGCATTATAAACATGTGATAGGATTTACATCATTTCAATTAGTCTACGGGCTTAAAGTTGTGATACCCATAGAATATATACTTCCTAGTTTATGGGTCACTAATGTGTTGCATATGGGTGATCCGAAGACAATGACTCATAGATTTTTGGACTTGAATCACATGGATGAAGTAAGATGCAGAGCAGTATGGGCCCAAGAGATAAACAAGCATAGCCAAAAGGAATGGCATAATAAAAACTTATGAGCAAAGGAATTATAAGTAAATCAACTTATTATTCTATATGAGATTACGTTCTAAACTTTTCCTATAAATATTCACATTAGGTGGAAGGGTCCTCACATCATTCATGAACGTTTCTAACCAAGAACAGTGGTCATGTGAGATATGTAGGGGAATATCTTACTCGGGTGAGTAAATGTTTGTAGGTTGAAGTCCTACGACCATTAATTTAGAATATTATGTAATAAATGTGTTATATCACACCAAATAGATTGAAGAGAGGTATGAAAAGTGTTGTTTCAAAATTATTTGCATTTTGAGTGGTTATTTTAGCACATGTTGGTAAATGTACGTGTGTGTATAGTATGTAACCAAAAGGATCCATGCAATAGTCAAAGTTTAAATTACTATAGATAACTTGGTGAAGTTGGCCAAGTGTGTACAATGTAAAAACAATAATTAAGTCTATGAAAGACACATACATTTGAATCTAGAGCAGATAGTATAGCTTAATAGTTAATTCACTGCATTTAATAATTAAGTATATGGTGGGAGACTGATAAATCTCTGTGTAAAAGTGATGAGTATGTGTCAAAATGGAATGATAAATGTATTTATAAATCCCCATTAATTTTATTGTTAAAAAACCATAAATCACCATTACGATCTAATGTCACATCAGCCAAATGTCTACCAAATCAGCTGAGTGGATCTATTTCATTCAAAGCTCACATGTGAAAGATTGAGTGATGATGTAGGGAAATTGTATAAGGACCCAAAAATTGATTCATTTTTTTCTTAAGATAGTCTATTAATTGTCTCATATGTTTTATTGGTCATAAATAGTCCATATGTGGAGTCTAGATAGTCTTAAGGTACATGAGATTTGAATTTTGGCTTTCCCTACCAAAAATCATTATTTGAATGTTTTAGGAAAGTTGTAAGTGGTTTTTGGATGTGCTTAGCTAAATAATTCTTATATAATGATTATGTTATGTCTATAGGCTTTCATAGGAAACATAAAACATATGGTCAAATGCTTTAAGTCATTTGAATAACCATAAGAGGTAGTTTTCAAGAATGGATTGGAGGTTGCGAGAACTAGTTAGGGTAGTTACCTTTGATATAAAGCATGTCATTTTGGATTATCAGCTAGTCTTAGATATATATTTTATGAATCATGGGCATTTGAACAAAATAAATAATGAAATTATGATCTCTATTGTTGAAGAAAAGACTGGTAACCCTATTTTCTAGGTATACACAAATGTGATTGATAATTGTGTGCATTTGATAAGCTAATGTTTTGAAATCTAATGTTTAGAATATTTATAGCCATTTGGAAAACATGATTGTTAATACATGTTGAGGGATAGATGTTTAGTTATGCTTTTATTAACAAACTTTCAAGAGATAAATAAAGCGAGAACCCCTATTTTGCAGATTCCTCATACATACACCTATTGGGTTGATAAAGATTTTTATTTGCAATTGTATGTGTCTTATTGATAATTAATGACTATGGTAATTATATACTAACATGTTTGGAATTTAATATATGTTTTTATAATTACTATTTTTTCCAATACATAACAAAAGGAGAAACCTTATTAAAGAATGCAGATGTAGACCCTGTTTTAGGTTGTTTCATTTACTTATAGACTGTGCAGTGCAAAATCCTCAAACAAAAGGAATTATAAACTATTAAATAGCATTTGAGAAGAAGGATTACATAATATTTAATTTTTTAATATATATAAATAATAAATAAACTTTTCTATTCACATATATCTAAAAGACTGGCCCTTATTTCCTGTAGTAGGCTTTATGTAATTTTGGACTTGTGTGTGTTCTATGCAAGAAAAGACCATAAAATTGATTTAAATGTGCTTGGAATATTGATTTAAGCTCTTTGTATGTGTTTTAATCTTTTTTTTAAACTTTATTTTTCATTTCAACATGCGATATTCATCTATACAGGATCATAGCGCTGTAGCTACACCATTTTTTATGCATATTCAGATGCATTTTGAGTTGAAACCCTAAGACAATCAATTGGTAAGGAATATATAATGATTGGATGACTTTATCAAGGTCAATAAAAACCTAAACAAACCTTTTCTATATCTTTGAAATTATTTGAAACCCTCACACATAATTATTTTGTGCTTTCGAGTCCTCACAGTCTTGGATAACCCTAAAACTAGGGTTTTGGAAGAATAGGGAGATTCCACCAACCAAATCAAGTGAAATTTGATAATAAACTCAGATATAATTTTATTAAAGATATTGTGAAGTTTTATTTGTGTGCACATACCTCTATGTATGAAAATTAAGGACTATGTGTAAAAAGACCCTTACAAGACCTAAAGGGGCTAAATAGAGTGCTATAAGGACTAAAAAAAGCTAATACATAGTGTAACTATAGCCTAAGACCTTATGATAGGTAAGAAATAATTAAATATTATTCTAAATGATCATTATTGTTTTGAGGAACATCTGTACAGATCCATACCCTTAGAAATAAATTAAAAAATGGCTAGTAGGACTATGTGAATCGTATGCAAAGTTGAGCAAAGGAAAGAGTTGAAACTTAGAAGGTGTGTAAAAAATGGTTACTGAGAAGAGAGGATTAAAGAGACCATATTAATAAATACCAAATCATTGGAAAGTATAAAATACTTAGGTGAATCTCAATACCATTACATGAATAGTGAAATTAAGAGCCATTATCAAAAGAAGTTGATTTCGAGACAAGGTCAAGTGATACAAGTTGGTGTATGTTTTGCATCAAGTGACAACACAACTCATCAAGATTGTAAATAATTGAAGGTGGTGAGAGATGTTATAAATCAAACACTCAAGTAAATCAATTCATATCCATTGCTAAAAATATTGAGGTGTTGTCCAAATTCTAAGAAATTTTTTATCTTTATTTTGTAGCTTCTATGCATATATTTGAGATAGAGAAATGCAATGGTTGGGTTTGATCACTCCCAACTCATAAAAGGGTTTAGATAATCATATAATGAGGATATGGGCATTGGTGTGGCATTACACTAAACATGCTTCACAGATCTAGGTGGTTATGAGTTTACTCACAATGCAAAGTTGCACATATTTATCCCAGACATAGTTGAAGGAATTCACCTATCTACCTTAATGCCACCACATAGACTCCATAACACTGATGTAGAGTTCTTGATACAATTACCCACTTTTTGGAAACTTACTGATGTCATGGAGGTTCTTTTGGGCCATTATAATTAGGGAAATATTTATCTTTCCCAAGATATCCCTATCCACATTATTATTGTTGCGATGGCTAGGGTGACAGGACTAATTACGAGAGGAGGTCAATTATCCATTACAAGTCATGAACACCACCCATCCTTCCAAAGATAAGAAGAAAATATTCTCATAATTCTAAAGGATTCCCCCTATAAGATATTGAAGATGTGTTAAAGTGTATTCTGGTCAAATGTATTTCTCACCGATTCTAGTAGACTACCAAGGATGCCAAACAAACTACCAAAAGGGTCATCGACATTTCCCATTGGATGATACATCATAGCGAGGAATTTAACTAGATAAAATTTTTGGTTAGCGAACTCAATTATAACATTGACAAAGTTTTGGTGATTGTGAAATAAACCTCTCAAGACCATTTTTTAGTATTTTTATTAGTTTTTATGTAATGGAAGTCTCTTGAGGGCACAATTTACCTTGATGTTGACTACTAGCCAAATGTTTAGTTATGGAATCTCACCTAGACCTACAGGAGCACAAACTTTATGCATTAATCTAAATTCATCACTTGGTGGGATGAGTTGGTCGAGCTTATCGTAGCTAACCCACACATACCACCTAATGTTATGCATTACTTTGGATAATATGCAATTGTTAAAAAGTTGTTGAAAGGCATTACTATCCACATCCATAAACTCCCCAAGGGTTTAGGTCCACCTCTTTCATAATTTACTGACATGAAGATAAAATAGATCGAGGTGGATAAGTATAAAATGATCATAGCAATGAGAGCCACTCCATTACAGATAATACCACCATCTAGTGCCAATCCTATGACTTTAACTACGTAACCTTCAATAACAATTGTTCCAATATAAGATTCTAGGAAATGCAAGGTACCCAAAGGCCAAAGATCTCCATCTCTCCCAATGTGGAAGATGTGTAAGTATCTTATGTCTTTGGATGACCTGAGCATTCCTAAAATTGTTTAGCTCTATGATTTACCACATTTGATCACTAATGAGTAGCAGGTATATAAGGCAATGATGGCCGATATGGCTGGAGATATTTATGAGAGGGAAGAAGAAAAAGAGTAATTATTTTGGAAAGTGGTATGCATTATCCGGGTGTAGAACAAAGTGATCGAGAATCTTTGGGTAGAGTTACCTTCTTTCCCAACCTCTATCATCATTGATATAGTCACTAAAGATGCTAAGTTATAGTAAATTCAACAATTGTTTGAGGTAGGAGGATCAATTATGAGTCCATCATAGTCAAGAGCCACCAAAATCAGTCCCATTGTATCCTTGTTCTAAATTAAGCAAATTCCACATAGACCTCAAAAATTTAAGGTTGAAAACTCCCCTATTCTTAGGTACACTATTGGAGAACCTATGCCGAAAGCACCGTTTGTGCAGAACATTCCACCTCCAAAACCCAAAAGACACATAATTTTCAAGGGGATGATTTTTTGATCTAAAGTGCAAATGACTATACTTAGATCTTCTACATCTGAATCTGAGGAGGTCATGAGTGACATAAAATAAGTCACACTAGACACTCAAACTACCAAAGAACAGCAAGTCACACATGAGGAAGCATAAAGAGGAGCTAAGCATCACATGTGCCAGGAATAAAAGTGAAAGGATAAGGCTAAGGTTAAGTAGATAGAAGAATTAATATAGTAAGAATGGGAAAAATCCCACCATTAGGCCAAGGAAGAAGTAACTTGCAAACAAGTTATAGATGATGAGGCAATCTTCCAAAAACAAGTAAAAGATGACAAGACCAAATTGTAGTAAGAAACCATAGCTAATGCACAATCTCAAAAATAATAGTACATAATCAATCAATAATGCAAGGGTGTTGAAGTGAAATTGGAGCACAAATAGATGAAAGCTATCAAGGAGTTATATAAGAGCCAAATTACAAAGGAGGAAGTGCAATAATAGGCCATAGACCAAGCACAGTAGCACAAAGTGCAAGTAATAAAGGCTAATAAAATGGCAAAGGATGATGCCCGATAGAGAACATAGGTAGAGCAAGCCAAACAAGTGAAAGTGATGTTGCCAAGCAGGCATAGGAGGATGCTACAAAGAAAAGTGTTGAGGAATCTCGAGCCGCTATTGAAATAGTTTCATCTATGATAACTTCCTCAAATTTACTTCCCCTACAACCATCTCATGAGTTGATTTAACCATATCCATGAGACACTCTGGTTACCTCACAAAATAATAGTGCTTCCTTGAGCCTATCTAGCATTTGGTTGTGGGATGTGCCAGCCACCTTTACTCAATGTACTATCTTCTCTCTATTCATACGCATGACACCTATGATTACCTTTATCACATACCTCACCTTGACTTTTGCCACTATCAAAGCATCTTTAGATGTTTCTTAACTATCATTGTCCACATAGATTTAAGGTGTTATTGTGTTCCACGATTCCATTTCATAGAAGGTAGTTGCATTGGAGAAGTAGATTAAGGAGCTTGAAGACATAAATTTTAACATCACCAAGCAGTTATGTATTTCCAAAAAGACTATCAAGGATACCTATCCTAATTTGTACACCTAGTTAATTATAAATCCATCACTCCTAGACAAGGACCAACTTGTTATTATCCTCAACAAGCTCACCACAAACTAGTATACTTTCAATGAATCATACATCATACAGAAGAGGTAATCCATCAAAGTTGAAACAAAAATCCTCTATGAGATGTTAACCTAGTACTAGACCACTATTGATACTACTCATACTTAAGATACACACATTACACTTTAGCTACTCGACTAGAAGAAGCAGTTGGATATAGCTTGGACCATTATGTAGCCTAACTTTGTTATAGATGCCTTCACCCATGTTTTTCTCAATGTACCAAATACCACTCCTGCTACCATGGATTTTTCCCTCTAAAATATACTTAGTGCATGGGATACTGTAATGCAAAATATACAGACTTGGTAGAACTAGATGTTGTGTAGCTATTTTGTCGGCATGTAGGCACCATTGCATGTAGATAAGTTGGTTCAACTCCATAGTGAAATTATCTCCAAATTTCACATGGTATAGTTTGCTTTTCTCAAAATGATTGATACCAATATTCACCAACTGATGACAAATCAAGTCCCCTTGCATGGTATTTTACACAGTGTTCAAGAAGCCATACTCAATTGGAAATCTTAAAAGGATGATCTGGCTTTCATAGATGCAAGCATTATACCACTCATTTATGAGCCTCTAATCATTCCACCCAATAAACTATGATAGATTCTCAAATGCATGAATATGCCTCCACTCACCAAATGATGCTTGCATAAGTTCTATAATTTTACAATTTTGGTCCATATATTTTGTATTTGTCAAGCTTGTCTAGTACTATGTAATGCTAGTCTATTGAAAATTTAAAAGGGTGGTTGTAAGTTACTTAGTTGAAAACCTGAAAGGGAAACTAATTAGTGCACAAGGGGTGAAAACTAATTTACTGACACCTTGAGCATTACTTGCGAAGTCCTAAGCAATTCAATCTTTTGGATCATTTCTTGGTAATTGGATAGCTTCACTCTACAACATTGTCATAGGATGAGACAACATTTTAAGTCCAAGAAAATTTTAGTGTTAAATGGTAAATGTAAAACTATTTGTATGTACGAGAACATCCTATGATAACTCTAGTTGTATTTTGTTTGTAGGTTGTTAAGAGTTGTTATAAAAATCTCCATGTTGGTCAAGATTCCACCAAATGCGATATGGAGATCTATTTTCAACATGGTAAATCCAAAAGCTACAACTATACAAAAGAGTACCTATAAATATTTTTAATGAATTTAATATAATGGTTGATGATTATGTTAATTATTATATGTACGTGAGTAATAGAGTAGTGAATGTTATTCTTAGAAATATTTCACACAACATATTAATAGAACTAGACATCGATCTATGAGGTTTTTTTTTTGTTATAATCACTGATTTTAGATATTTTTCATGAATTCTAAGTATTTGTGTTCTTTTTTTGTATAATCATGGATTTTCTTATGTTTTGATGACTATTTTCTTCATTATATTACTTCGATTTATTAATTTTTGTGTCTGTAAGTAGTTTCCATCATGCATTGAACCTTTAGATCAGTTTATTTCTCTATGGTAAGCCTAGTTTATGGATTCTAAGCCTTTATTAAACCTTTATGTAAGATTTCTATGTCACTTCGTACACCCTAACCCTATAATTAGCATGTTCTGGTGAAACCCAAGAACCTCTGCTAACATCAATACTAGTTGTAATAAAATTATTATACCACTAAAATATAATCACATAAATAGATCACAATATTATTGAAATAAGAAAAAAATAATGAAGAATATGATAAAGCCACTTTGAAGGGGCAACTTCCATGACTTTATAATATGAATAGAATTTACAATATAATTATAATTTATACTAAACACAACCTCCTATATATAGTCCCTAATTTAAATGCCCTGTCCCAACCCTAAAACAATATGTATATATAGAAATGAGCATATGGATTAATTAAAGGTTGTGATAGCCACAATTCAAGCACATATATCCCAATATATCCCAATAGGTTAAGGTAATAACATCATCAATATCAAACAACATAATTAAGGTTTTTATGTTGAGACATTAAGAATATTGAAAACTCATTACGACTTAAGGACCTCCCTTAAATTGTATACTCCAAGTTTATGGGCCACAAAACCTTAAAGGCTAAATTTGTAGTAAATGGAAGATAGGAAGAAACTGATTTTATGATTGTGATTTTCAATTCTAGGATCTAAAAATGTCACTAAATATTCTAAAACTTTACTTTGATCATTGGGGAAAAAAGTGTTCTTTAAACCGTAATAATGTATTTGATCCTGCAAAGGATAAGAAAAAAGATTTGTTTTGTGGCTTTTGCTCAGGGATAGTAAGGTTTGTAAGCATCAACTAATTTAAGCCACTCATGATATATAATGTCATAAGAAACACATCAAAAAAACACAATAATGATTAAACCAAGCAGTCTTTTGCAATTCAATGAATATTTACTATTATATTTAGTGTTATAATAAATGATTTATAAATGCTTGATTTGTTTTTTAATTCTTATAAATGCTTAATGACAATACATGTTAGATGTTATTTCATATTTCTATTATATTTTTAAATCCGTTCTATATATGATTCTTGATTATTCTAAATGCACTAAGGATTTGTGTATGACATCTTGAATTAAAATTATGACCCCATTAGCATGTAAACTAACATCAAACAGGGGAAAATAATAAGACCTAACTAAAATACTTAGGTACACCAAATCAGAGCCACAAGACACACTCCCCTAGAAATTTAAAATGTACAATTTTGAGGGGACTACTACAAATACAAGGAAATATAGAGGGAAGGAGATGAGGGTAAATAGAGAAGAAAGTGGGGGAAAGGGGGATGACCAAAAAAAAAACCAATAACATGCTAATAAAACACAAGTACACTTAAATAATGTATTATTAAAAATAATGAATGATTAAGGACGGCATTTTTAAGTATATATATGAGAAATAAAATGAAAATGATGATGGGAGTTGGTACCTTGGATTTGGTTTATGCCAACAGGTAGAGAGGATAAGTTGAGAGTTCTAGTTCTCCTCCATTGGCTAGTTTAATGATGTACATGTGGCTTAATCTACCTTATTAATGATACTTTTATAGTTGTATGTGCATAGTGACATTTTAAAACCTTATATTTTATTGTTTAGTTTAAGAATTTTATGTTCTTTTATGTTTTTATGGTGCTTCAAGCTAGTGTGATCCCTTATCACCCAACTTTTTTTAATATATATTTTTGTTTATATTTTACAATAAATATATTCAAATGCTTTCAATAAATATAATAATAACTCATTTTTTTCCAAGTTAAGGGATGAAAATTTCAAAAGTGGTCCATGGTTCGTGGGTTGAGTTGGCCTATATATGCGGTCATGGGAAGAAGGGTTTAACCAAAAAATGGAGTATCTAACTACTATCCTAGTTTGGATTTGAATGTATGGTCTCCCATTTGAGTTCTATTCTGAATATATTTTTAAGCAAATAGGAAACTAGCTTGGGGAATACATTTACATGACAAAAACAACAAAGATAGGATTACTGGTGTTTATGCTCGCATATGTGCAAAGTTGTAAATTTATCAAAAAATATTCTACTAGAAATAAAATTCAAATCTAAAACAAGGGAATAATTACAAAAATTGTACTATGAAAACATTATTTTTAGATGTAGAAATTATCATGTGCACCATCACCTTGCCAGAGATTACCCAAAGAAATATTAGTTAGAGTAGGGGAAAGGTGTGGAGGATTTGAAAGAACTAAAAAAGAAACAAAGGTCAAAGAATTAGAAATTAAAAAATTGGAAACCAAAGAAGATGGAATCTCCAAATAGGTTTGTTGGTCCCCAAGTAGATGAGCTCTTTGAAGATGTTACTAACACAGGGACAGAGGAATCTCTCCTAGAACCCTCTAAAGCCCAAAATTAGAAACATAATCCAAAAGATATGAATCACATATAATTCATCTTAGAAGAGAAAGAAGAAAAAGACATTTATGAAGAAGATGCACATAAAGAGATTTTGGGACTGGAGGATCCCTCTCATTCTCAACTTAACAAAAACTAAATCAAGGCAATAGTACTGAAAGCATAAAGTTGGCCATAAAATCAGTTCAAGGAGGCAAGAGTAAACTTAGATGACAACCTCTCTCAAATTCTTGAAATCTAAAATCTCAAATAAATATAGGTAAACGAAGCCAGAAGTAGATTTGGAAATGCTTATCAAAACACTTGAGAAAAAAATAAACAAAGAAAATAATTCTCTTTCTGAGCAGGGCAATCAAGAAAATCAAAAATCATGAAAGAAACTCTCTACTTTAGTTGAGATGGATAAGCCCATCACTCGTAGTTCCAGAGGGCTAAAAATAACTTGTTGTTCATTCTTTCTTATTTCAAAGTATAATGAGGTGGAGTGGCTTCAAAATATACCTAGTGGTAGAATATAGGCTTAGTTTTCAATCTTATAAAGCAGTGTATGCCCTCTAAATAAATGCTTTGATTTGTAATTGATGTTGTCAAGGTTTTGTATTATTTATATTATTTTAATAGATGAGCTTCAGTGCTTTTATTTTACTGATAAATAACATTTTTAAAGAAATAGAAGGAATGAATTCATCATCCTTGCCATGGGCTAAATTTTGGCAGTCTACCTTAGTTGACATTAAAAAAATTATTACGATTTACTCTCTAATAGTGACCTTCACATGATGATTGATTTTTAATTTTGAAAGTTTTTAAGTATAAATTGAAACATGATATGATATTTAAAATTACTAATAAACAAAATAAATAAAAATAAATTTTGTTATAAATTTTATGTTAACATGACCTTTCTAGTTTAATTACGGTCTAAGACAAATATTATTTTTTCATATAATTGACTATATAAAATAAAATTCAACACGTTATATTTAAAAATTAAAAATTATTTTATGTTGAATAATATTTTAGTTACATATCCAATATATATAAAATATTTGATATGAAATTTTTAGAGAATGTACGTAGTCTTTCAAGTAAAAGGTAAGGTTTGGGGTCCTTAATAAAAACCCTATTTTAATTATAAAATTTAAACTAATATCATATTACATGTATAAATCGTAAGATAGTAGGGTTAAAAATTAAAATTATTAATTAATATATTGTTTAAATGGGTTGTGATATTGAAAGGATTGTAGTTTGACTGGTAAGAATGATGGTTACCTTTATTTATCCACCAAGGTATAAATCCCTCAAGATATCTGATACAAAGAGTTGAAATTAAAATAGGTATAAACTACTTTAACATTTTTAGGTTCAATTAAAATACCTTTTTTATAAATTATGTATCCTAGCAACTTACCTTTAGTCACACTGAGAATAAATTTCTTTAGATTAAAAAAAATACAAAATTTTCTACATCTTGTGAATACTTCACAAAAATGATTGAAATTATTTTTCTTATTTTTAAAATGAATGGTGATATCATCCAAATAAACTTAAATAACAATGTCAATTAAATCATCAAAAGCAACATGTATAGCCTTCTAAAAAGTAGCTTCTACATTCAACAAACTGAAAGGCATTCTATTATAAGCGAAAATACCTCCACGTGTGGTGAAAGTAGTTCTATATCTATCATCAAGATTCATAAAAATTTGATTATAACCTAAAAATACATCTAATGAAATAAATCTAATAAAAACATCATTTCAAATCTTGCAACCTACTACAATATATCATGTATGCTTGGTAGAGAAAAATTGTCTTTTACACTAGCTTTATTTAGATCTCTAAAATAAAAATATAATCTAATGTCACCATTTTTATTTCTAACCAGAATTAGATTAGCTACATATTCTAAATATGTTACAGGAAAAATAATACCAGCATCAATCATCTTATCCAACTCTTTGTTAATGGTGTCCTTTAATAAAGGGTTGATTCTTCATATTTTCTATCTAACAGGGTTGATACCAAAATTAATAAGAATTTCATGTTTAATAATATTAGTATCATAACTTTTAAGGTCCTTGTATGACCATGCAAAGACATCAATAAACTCTTTAAATTATTTAATAAATTTGACTTCCCATTTTTTAGTCACTTGAATTCCCAAATAAACATACTTAGGATGTTTTTCAGTGCCTAAATTTATAAGAGTGGTCTCACCTATGATTCTTCTTGATGTCTCTTCTGTTCTATAGATTTTTGGTTGATCATTGGAAGAAAACATAGATTCTAGGCTTACCAAAAATAGAGAATCTGTTAGTGCTTAATTACAAATAATCATCATAATTTAGTACATAGTCATCATGATCAAAATAATTACCTTTAAAGAATGAATCTATATGCTCATCACAACTAAACATAGGCCAACTATCATTCAAATCATGAATGTTATGAGTAAAGACTTCAACAAAATAAAAATCTATAGTAGGCTCAATCTCACTTAGTGTTAGATTAGAAACATAAACAACAAGCTTATTAGCTCTTACATTAAATTATTTAAGTATATATGTGATATCAAAAACTTTGAAATACTTAATTAATGACCAAAATTTTTGTGTATAACAGTACAAATGAATTTGATTAATCTTATAAATCTTGCAAATTTGTCTTATTACTAGCTCTGAATCTGCAAAAACTTTTAAATATTTAACATTCAGTTCTATGGCATTTCCCTGAACATAATGCTTTAAATGTTGATGTATTGTTAATATTTTTAAAAGATAATTTAAAATCATAAATAAATATTTTACTAATAAGAGATATCAAATAAATTATAGCACCATTACCTTGTTGAGAGCAAGCTCCATCAAAGTAAAGAGACCATAAAATATCCCTTTTAAAATATTTTTTTATTTTGACTTTTTGGTTTATCTACATTAAACAATGCGTAAGTCCTAATTCTAGTTTCAATGTAAGAAATATTAGATGAATAAGGTGATTTAATTGAGTTACCAAAAAACCCTTTCATCTTAACGAATGCAATCTCATTATTAATAGGAACCTAGGTTATAGCTTTTCCAATGAAAGCTCTGATTTCTTTAGACTAATCCCTTCTTAATAGCATTGCATAATTAATAAGAATATCTAATACTTAAACATTAGTCATACATATAATCCATTCATCTTGCACAATTTTAATAATTATGTCACAAAACTTACCATAACTCTTAGTTTCTCTAAAATTTAAATCAGTAAGTTTCCTACCATCTGCTTCATAAGATATACCCAATCGATCTGTAATGGACTTAGGCATGATATTTTTTGAGACACCTATGTCCAAAAGATAATTATGAATTATTTATTATCAATCTTGACTATAACATAGAAAGGAGGAATATAATTAGTAGGGGGGTCAAATGATGGGCATAAATGTGTTCAAAATTACCTTCCTCTTGCAAAATTACATTAACTCTAAGATTTTTCACTGCTTTATTAATTTTATCAAGCTATCCTAGAATATATTAAAATGTCTTAGAAATAACAAAATAAGGATACAAACTATATGCATCTAAATTTTATTGGTTCCCTTTGTCACTAATTTCATCCAATAATCATCTATCTCACATTATTTCATCTAATTCATCTTATTAATCCCATTATATCCATTTGTTATAATACCCCCTATTCATTCTTCATGTCACATGATAATCTTATAACATCTTATAATCTAATTAATTCACCTAATTCCCCATTATCCACTAACTAACCTCATTTATCTAATATTTGAGAAATTAAAATTCCCTTCCACATACTATAGCCTATAAGTAGCCTCTCCTACTCCCCTAGATTATATAGAACCCCCTAAGCACATGATTAATGATTTACTAATTGTCATTAGACTTCCACAAAGACTCTAGAGGCTTCCACCTCTAGAATCATCCAAGGAATTTTTAATTCCTTGTATAATTATCCACCATTGATCTTCTTACACCCAACTTTGAATTTTAGCTATTGATCTTCCTTCTTCCCTCTCTATAAATAACTAACCTATCCTCCATGCAAAGGCTAATGAGAAAACAACTATGAAACTTATGAGCTTCCATGCTAATCCAATCCATTAATCCATTCATCAAGCTATATATTAATTCATGCAATCAAAGTCTTTTGATCAAGCTAATATCATGCTGAAATTCTAAGTCTATTTGTAAGCAATCAATTATCCATACCCTTAAGTCTACTTTTGTCTTGATCTTGTTTAAAGCAATTAGCTTTAGATTTTAAAAATGTTGTTAAAAATGTTCATTATGCTATGCATTATTCTATACTATGTAAACATTGAAATTTAAACAATAAATGCTTAACATTGCATGTTCTTAATATCTTTACCTTGCCGATCTATTTGTCATTTTGATAATCCACAATCTTTAAGAAAGCCTTCAAAGTCTTGCAATTACTGTGCATATCTCCTAGACTTCCTATCACCTAAACAATGTCTTGCCCCAATATCAATGACATTGTATCATTGATTCAAGTTGCACATAAGACTTAGATCCTAGTCAAAATCAAATCAACTCTCATGACATATTTGCCCATCATTGACAATAGAAAATGACCAATAAAAAATACCGCCACCTTATTCTGATATAACTGACACATATCATCTTGCACTATTGTTACATTATTGTATCAATTTAAAATTTAATGTAATCGAGTGTGTAGATGTAAATCATATTGAATAAGTGTTATCCATACATAATATTGAATAAATATATATAAATCATATGGGACAAGAAAAAAATGATTTACATGAGATGGCTATAGTAAATCCCTAGGTTCACGTTTTTCTATCTCACTACTAGTTGAGATGGGAGAGTTCAAAAGAATGGAAGAAATAAATTCATAGTTCATATTTTGGTAGAGAAGAAATGTTTTGTGCAATAGCATGATCATATTTGAATTTTTGCCATCTTTGTAGACATGAACGAACGTTGATAAAGCCGATGTTGAAACTTATGATATTTTCACAAAATGTTGTTAGTGTGCATCTTGAAGATACAATTAGATCATTTTTTGCTAAAATAATGAATAATCCAATCAATAAAAATAAAAATGATGGATAGTGACAACAACCATTTTTTAAAAGAGCCCTGCCAATCACTCTTAATCATAAACTTAACAGAGTGATTGGCTAAGTATCTCTCTATTAGAAATGATGGATCATTATAATGAAAAAGTGTATCTATAGAATTTTCAATTATTATTTAGATTGCAGATCATTCTTCCATAGGTCGTGAGTTCAATTGTTAGCGAAGAGTTGAACATGCTATTTCCATTTCCACAATTCTCCTATGTGTGCAACAATCAACATGCTTCCTTAAATTTCATGACATATTATATTGATCAATAATTTTGTTATATGCCCATGTCGATTAATGATTTCATGATTTTTTTTGGTAATTTTTTGTTGACAATCGATAAATGACTTTAATTTTACTATCCAATATATTAATATCTTTTTGTTCAACGTCTCCAAACAAAAAAAAACCTTCTATTATTAACATCTCATAAACATTACAATCCATTACTAAACCCAATTAATATTATAAATTAGACTTCTAAATAAATTAATAATAACTTGATAAAATATTTAATTTTATATATATATAGAGGAAGGGAGCATGATTAACTAGATAAACCACACCACAAAGGATTGAGAGCAAGCCACGGGCCTAATTTACTTGATAAAACAGGCCTCCATGATTAACGTTAAAAAGACATTGCATAGAAGGCACAATATAGGAAAGGAATCAGAACCTGTATCAACGGTGTGAAAACTGTTTAAGGGTAAAACTTACATGGAAAAACAGATTTACATGACTAATTGCCCAAAAAAATGGACATAAATATGCGATATATGGAGAATGGAATTAGAATATTTATCAACGATGATAAGATTGGTAATTGTCGGAACAATAATTTGGGGTATAATGGAATGGAAGCCCCCTCCATTGCTCTTCGTTCCTCTGTTTTCCTCCATTTGCAAGGGCAATCATCACCAGATCATGTGATTCCCTCGTCTTTGCGTGTTAATACCAATCAACCTGAACACACTAGCGATGCGTCAACGCGCCATCTGTATAATGCGGGAATGTTTTCCATATTTTGGTACAGATTATCCTACAGTGTGACGACCTGGAGAATTAATGGACACAATATTACTTTTTTTATACGGGTGAATTCTTCCTCTATTAATTTGAATAAGAAACCGAGACTTAAAAGCACAGTGAAAAGCAATTTAATGTTAGACTAAATAGATAGTCCAGATGGAGCCATTAAAACTCAAGATGAAATTAATACTCCAAACATTAAAATAACAATACTGGTAATAAATCCGCCTGGTTTACAAGTATCAAAATGTGAAATACATTCGCTTTTCTTGTGGGCGAAAACATTAACTAGGTCATAAGGAGTTCATTATGGAGTGAAACAGCTCAGAAGTATCTCCTCTTCGTTGAAGATGCCGTTACTCTTACTCCTCGGATTTTCATTCTTCTGTGCAAACAACTTCATCATCTTCATGTCGTTGTTGGAATTTACAGAAGCACTGCATTCTTGTTGCTCTGAAGCCATTTTTGTCTGCAATTTTGTTTTGCGGCGGCTTCTGACATAATCCTCGGGAATGAAAACGTCGGTAGCGAGATCCATGCCCACACCTGCCCACGCACAGCCCGAAAGATTCTCTGTGGATTTACCATGTCAGAGAGTAAGAGAAGAAAATGTTAAGGAAGAATGTCGTAGGAAAATCTGTATTTGTAGGGCATAATGCCACTAACGTCACGGAGAAGTAGGAGGAGAAGGTGAAACAGCGGGATGTAAACCGGGGGTGATTGAGAAGGGGAAAGTGTAAAGCTTGTTAAAATGCGTCAGTGCCGTTTTAGATACAACCAAGGTTTCTGCGGAAGCCACATTTTGAAATATGTCACTGATAACGAGAGCTTCAACAAAATCGCAAGAGATAATTGAAAAAGATTGATGGTACTAATGGTGGTGACCAAATATTAAGGAAGGTCGGTTTTACTTATGAGTTTTCATGTTTAATCGTAAGAGATGGTTGAAAAAGATTGATGGTTGACTTTTCACGTGGCACTGCTTAGTAGGGTTAAAAAAGATGGACAATTATGATTGTGAAAATATAAATAAATTGTAATTAAATTATTTTGACTTTTTTAAAAAGATAATTGATTTGATCTTTAGAAATTAGGGATTTATTTTGAATAGGTTATTATAAATAATTGTATTATTTATCATTTAAAAAAAATTATATTATAAATTATAAAAATATTAAAAATATATATATATATATATTATTTTATATAAATTTAGAATATATTAATTGGTAACTTTAATTTTTTTAAATTTACTATTTACTATTTTATAAATATAATATAATATTAATTTAAATTTTATAAATAAAATACAGTTTTTATTAAGAATTATGGACTTTACCTTTTATTTGAAACATTATGAGTATTCTCTAAAAAAAAATTATATCAAATATTTTATGGTTTTGAAATATACAACTAAAATATAATATTTAAATTATTTTATATATATAATAAATTATATAAAAAATCTATTTTATTTGTAGACCATCATTAAATTAGAAATTAAATTAACATTAAATTAATAAATGAAATTATTCTTATTTATTTTATTTATTAATAATCATATATATGTGATTATTGATAAATAATCATATATATATATATATATATATATATATATATATATATATATATATATATATATATATATATATATATATATATTTGTAATCTTATGTACAACACATATTACATAAACATTTTTTATAATAATTTATAAAATTTAAAATCAATTGTCATATAAAAAATTAATATTACAAAAGAAATTATTTATTTTTATTTATTTTTAAATGACAAGTAGGATAGACCACCTAATTTAACTCTTAATAGGGATATTGAATTCTTTCTTTATAATTTATAGAAAATAAATTATTATGTTTTGATAAAAGGGATTTAAATATATTTATTATTAAATATAAATATAACTATATATTTAATAAAAAGAACAAGTGTTAAAGGATCAATAAAGCCATAGAAATATTATAAAGTAAATGATAAAGCATCAAGTTTTCATGTATCAATAAGCACATATAACTATAAAAATAACATTAAAAAGGTAAATTAAACCACATGTACATCATTAAACTTCCCAATGGAGGAGGAGGACTCTCAATTTATCCCCCTTCTTGCTGGCACAAACCAAAACCAAGTTACTAACTCCCATCTTCTTTGTTTTTTCCTTTTCATTTTATTTTTCTAGACACTTAAAAATTTCCCCCTTGGGGATTTACTAGTAGTTAATTACATTATTTAAATGTATTTATATTGTATTGGCACTTTATTGGTCATTTTTTATCACCCCCTTCTTTCTTCTTTCTTCTCCTCATCTTATTCTCTTTATCTTTCTCTTCTCCTCATCTTATTCTCTTTATCTTTCTTTGTATTTCTAGTGGTCTCTTCAAAATTATTCATTTTATATTTTTGACGGAGTGTTTTATGAGTTTATTTGGGTAAACCCAAGCCTTTTGATAATGTCTTATCATTTTTTCCTTGTTTTGATGATGATGATGATGATGATGATGATGATGATGATGATGATGATGATGATGATGATGATGATGATGATGATGATGATGATGATGATGATGATGATGATGATGACGATGATGATGATGATGATGACACATATCTATTAATGCATTTAGAATAATCAATAATTATGTCTAAAAGCCATCTAAAACTTTAAAGGATACATGAAAGAACATCTAATATTTATTGTAAATGAGCATTTACAATCATTTAAAAATAAATAAATTATTTAGAAAGCATTCATTATAACACTAAAGATCATAGTAAAGACTCATTGCATTGCACTAGATTTCTTCGTTGACTCATTATTATGTTTTCTTGGCATGTTGCGTAAAATATTATATATGTTGAATGCCCTGATAAGTAGTTGATGCTTAAAAACATTCTTATCCTTGAGTATAGGTGCCAAAATAAATCTTTTACAGGGTCAACTACTGTATTAGGGTTTAAATAAAAAAGTAATTTTCTAATAATTGGAGTGTTGTTTTAGAATATTGAGTGTGGTTTTTAGAACCCCATACGTGACAAGTGCAATCATGAAATTAGTTTCTTCCTATCTACCATTTTCTATAAATATAGAGTCTAATATTTTTTTGGCCTAGAAATTTAGAGTGTAAAGTTTAGAGGAGGTGCTCAAAGCTTGATGAGTTTTCAGGGTTTTCACTAGCTCCCTATAAAAACTCTAGTTTTGTTGTCAAATTATAATGTTGTATTGTCCTTAACCTATAGTGTGTATTATGATATGTGTGGCTAAATTATGGCTACCATAACCTTTAGTTAACACATTATAATTTCTATCGAATCATATTATTAGTTGGGTTATAGTTGGATGTTTCTATAACATAACCAATGACTATATATAAGATATAGTGGTTAATATTTTCTTATCATACAACAAATTCTATTCTTATTATAAAGTTGTAGATGTTGTCCCTTCAATGTAGCTTAATCATATTCATCATTATTATACTCTTATTTCAATAATATATTGATATATTTTATGGTTATATTCAGTGTAGTAATTTCATTACAAGCAAGAGCGGAGCTTTAATTTGGGGAAAAAGTGTGGTCAAAACCCTAATTTTTAAGAATCATCTATATCTCAAAAACTGTTTTGAAAATTTATATAATTATTTTAATAATGTTGCAGAATTATAAAAGGAAACTACATTAAATGAATTAAGGTTATGTGATTATTTTTTATTGACTTATTACATTTTAAAGGTTTTTCCCAAATTTAATCTATAGGCCATACTTTTAGGGTTTTATTTTCTTTATTTACATTTTTGGAAAGCTCATGACAATATAGTGGAGGTCTATTATTTAAATTTTTGTATTTGAGGCCTATCTAAGTTTTAAAGCATTTAGTGAAAGCTAGGTCAAAGGTGAAAAGTAATTCTTCATTGTCAAGTCTTTGTATAACAGGGCCACACACTAAGAGTCGAGGAAAGGGTTCCAAAACTTTGGGAAAAACTCATAAAAAAGAGAAGATGAAAACATAAAAAAGGAACTAGTGGATCTTCTATTTTAGGGTTTTCTTTGACATATCATAAAGTGAGTTGGCTTAAATATAGTTTTCAAAACATGAAATATGATATGGCTAGTAAAAGAGACGTGAAAAGAAATAAACACCTGATTAGATGAGCTCATAAAGAGACTCGATCAAATGTTGAATTTATAACTAAATCTAAAAAATTAACCATAATTTACTAAGTCTTAACCTAACTAGTGTAGATATTTTGGTCAATCCAATGCAATCCCTAATACAAATCAACCTCTCCCTTCAGTTGCTTCCCATTCAAAGCCATGGAAAATGATTACAAAAGTGGAAATTCATAAGTTTTAATGGGAATGATTTGATCACTTGGATCAATAAAATGGATATTTTTTTAATGTACATCAAATCCTATGTGAATATAAGGTGGTAACACCATATTTTCATTTGGAATATGAGAAATTCATTTGGTATCAATGGATTTGTGTTAAAAATAAGGGTCTGGAAGTCAATTGGTCAATTATTATCGATGAATTATAGTTTCACTATCTTAACATTGTGACAAAGAATTACTTCATCCCATTAGTAAAACTATACCAAATATGATTTGTTAGGGTATATATTCAATATTCTAGAATCCAATCTTGTGAGTGGAAACAATCATAGATGAAAATTTGAATGATTTATTTCTTTGAGAGCTTAAGGATCTAAACTGAAACATCATTAAACAACCATGTAAATATAGTTTTTCCATATGCAACTAAAAAACAAAATCATTATTTTCACTATAAATATTTTAGAAGATCCTTACATTATGAAAAAACTCAGTATAGAATATTAAAAGTTATAAAAAGTATTTTTCATGAAATTATAATATATGCAAGAAACCATCTAACTGTTTGTAAATTAAAAATGTTGTAGTTTCTTTGCCAATATAAATGTATTTCCAAGTCAACAAACAACTTACTCTTGCAACATTATTTACCAAACATATAACACATTTATGCACCAGGTTAAAATAACATATTTATATTGATGTGTAGTTTTCAAGGACTAAAATAATATCCACACATTCTTACTTATCTCATAATAATCATGATATCAATATCAAATAACTTACCAATTTTCTATCACATAATGAAAATAACTAATCAAGTGATCATTACTATCTAAAAAATAATTTTTATTCACATGACCAAGATTATAATTTTATTTCTCAAATTAGGGTTTTGAAGTTAATGAATATTTCTTTATAATAGACAAAATAATCAGCATTCAAGACTAAAAAATGTTCCATATTACATCTATGTTGAATTAGTACATTTGGAATGTTTTACTTTTGTTAGAAAATAAAAAATAATTTCATTGCATTAAAAAAAAGTGTTGTGGAGCAGCTTTAGTACCTTTCATTTTATATTGTGTAGATTTGACACTGATGATTTAAAACTTAAATGTAGTTTTTAATATTTAATGAAATTGTATAATGTTTATCTAATATTAAATTGTTGTTTTGAATTTTTTTATTAAAAATGCAATATTGCCATCCAAGACCAATTTGTAGATCATGACAAAGCCTTTATTGCCAATGATATCAACATCATCAAGTATTTCAATTCTCTTTATTATATCCTGAGATGTATATGGCAGATCTCTGTGAAACATGACAATATTAGCATCTAATACTAGAAATAATAAGGGTAAATTATTTTCAATAAAATGCTTAATTGATTATGAACATAAATTCAAAGATAATGTTGATTTTTTCGCTTGTATGGTTTGTTCCTTTTTTTTATGAATTTGCTCCATATTTGTGTATCCTTCCTTGACCTTATTATTCTTGTGCAAAAAATAAAACAATAAAAAGAACAAAATTTCGACAAGACCCAT
>JARHVA010002041.1:1442500-1465000 GCA_037957365.1 Torreya grandis
ATATGGCTCAATGTGAAACTTGGCCAATGGATGTGTTCTAATTGTCAGATTTCATCCATACCTTGTTCTAAAAGTCAATAAGGACCAATAAATATAAATATATCCTCTTATATTTGTGATGAAGTCTCTTGATAGACAAATAGCAAAATGTGCAAGCAGATCTACCACCACTATGTCTTATAGGATTGGAAAGCTTGGATAGTCATGCAAGAAAACTTTCAACATTTTGATAATCCCTAATGACTTATCTAGTGTTCCATAAATATTTAACACTCCTTAGCTATAAATATCATATTTCAAGCCTAACTTTTCTGTAACCAGCTTGGGCACAACCAAAGTACTTGCCCCACTATCCATAATGCAATTATGGACTAGTTTGTCTCCCATAATGAGGGAAAGATAGAAAGGTGGAGGATTTTATATTTTGTGGAGGATGAAAAAATATGATTAGGTGAATTTATGAGGGATAAACCACTATATATTGATGGTTAAGGATTGATATGGATTTGGGACAACTGTTCTTGAAGTAGTTCTTTTTGATTTGGTATGTGGAGCACTTCCCAAAGAGATATGATTTTATTTTGAAATCATAAAAGAGTCAATGTTATTCAAATGAGAAACAATCACCTTTTATATCATCCTTATAGGGAATGAAGTGACTTGATCTTAAGGTAATGAATATTGAGTCACCCTTCCCATGTTTTGATTTTGAAGAGGTGTAGGACTTGTAGGGGATATCACATTTGCATTCACACCTTATTGCCTTGAAAGAGGGTTTTATTTAAAGTTTTGTCTACATATTGAACATATCTCAAATATATTCTCTTTGACCCTATGTTGGATGAAACTAAGGTAATTTTATTTAGGATAAGTCTGTCTTCTACTTAAAATTTTTCCAAGCTCACTCCTTGGTTGCCATACTCTCTATTTGATTATGCTTACATAAATCTCTCATCTTATACTATCAATTAAATGGTAGGCCATCATTGAGAAACCAAATCTTGTCCTTCACCCTCATAATCATTCATTAACTATCTTTGAGACTACCATTATTCTCCTTGAACTATATTACTATGGAATATAACCATGGCTCTTATCTTGCGAGTAGAATTTGGATTATAAGCATTGGGTGGCCTATTAAAATTACGATGATCTTATCCATTTCATAGACTATTATGTTGAGGTGGGAGTATATGCACTTATGGAGGGAAGTATTATGGGTTTTGTTTAACTCTAAATTATTTATTTGGTTTCCCAATTTGAGTTTCTAAGGCCTTGTAGTTTACTTCCTAACTAATAGTATCTTTCAATTTATTTGGGGTATATTTGGGATTAATATTTGGATTTATAAATGGAGGAGTAGTAGATAAGTTAGGTAAGATGTGCATAGAGAATTTTGGAGGGAGTTTACTAGCTTGAATCAAACCATTTTCAACTCTAATGGATATATCATAGGCTCTAGGCAAAGTGTACCCACCCATGGACTACAACATGATAAATATATTAGTCCCAATATATCTTAGGTATGTTTGGAAAATAAAACCTATAGGGTGTGTCATGGGAGGTGGTATCCTATCCCATATTCTTTGAAACCTCATTTAAGTCATGCATGGTTTCTATATGGCCTCTTTGAATGACATTGAAATGATGTAGGAGTGATGTGTAATCACTCTTGTCTTCAAGTATTTGATTCAACAACTCCTTAAACTAATCTCAAGTAGTGATACATTCTCTCAATAATGTTCTATGCCAATAAAGGGATTTTACCTTAAGAGACATAGAAAGTAATTAAACTATAATGGTAACTTCAATGACATTAAGAAAATTATAAAAGTTGGATATGTCTCTAATATGCTCACTTAGGGTGATAGGACCTTCCCCATTGAAGGTGGGAACATTCTTGGTGGCATTAGGAGGGATATCATCATAGGCATTGAGGTTTATAAGATTTTTAATATTGAAGGCTGGGAAAGCATGTTGTTTAGACATGTTATCTTCAAACTCCTCTTCACTCTCTTTCTCTTCAAATGTCAAGATAAGCTCAGGGCACTGAATTTCAAGAGGAAGTTTAGGATGAGTGAGTGGATTTTCAAGTTGATTACATCTAATATAAATTGACCTAGTAAGGACCATGAAGCATAAAAAAATAAATAATAAAACTTGCTCTGTAACTAGATATTATGTTTAGTGGAGTCTCCAAATGTTGAGTAGAACACACTTATGCAATTTTGATGTTGTCAAGGCCAACATTCACCTTGACAAGATGTGCTTAAGATAATTATCCCACTAGGTAGGCAAGAACTATTGTCACTTAATTTTTCACCCTTGGAGAGGTAGTTCAAGCCTTCTCCAAATTGAGTAGAATATTGGATTACTTCTAGGCCTATGGGTTGCCTATAGAAGAGGTAAAGCTCTAGATTTAAGGGCTAGCACCATAGATTTGTCTTTGATAGATTATCACTTATACTACATACTTGGATTAAAATATATAGAGAGAACATGAAAGGAACCTAATATAAAGAGGTGATACACCAAATTTATCTCCATTAGGCTACCATATACTTGAACTATGAAAGATGACTCACAAGACTAGCTTTAACATCTTATATTATTCTAACATAAGTGTTTCAAACATGAAGGTGATATGCATTGCACTTCTCAAGGTGAAAGAAAAAGAGGTATGATTGTAGAAATTAAGGATATTCCTTAAACTTAGAGATGGACAAAGACACTAACTACTCTTCATGTGACCTGATAGAGAGAAATCCACTTACAAAAAACATGAAAGAGTAAAGTGAAACACAAAGATAGATGATTATATTTGTCATTTAACTATGCAATACTTCACACACTTAGATGAGAAGCTATGAACTCAAAACCAAATTGGAAAAAAATTATTCAAAGGAAAATATATTATTCAAACCATTAGGGCTTCACCATACCAAGTGTGGATTCTAAAAACTTAACCAAAAGTGGTTATTATATATATATATATATATATATATATATATAGAGAGAGAGAGAGAGAGAGGTGGTAGAAGAAGATTGACAAGTATCCATGAGAATAACATCAATAATATGAGTTATGATACAATCCAATAGACCTCCAAGGCCATGTGTCTCATTCCTAAATTAGATTCAACATTCCAAGTGGTATATGGGTTATAAACTTTCTTAGAAACTTGACTAACATCTTGGAAACTGCCCTTATTTGCATGAAAGGAGTGATAAATTAAACTTAAAACCATGAATTATCCTGTAAATTATCTTATATGAATATTTAAACATATGAAATTCCTTAAGAAACTCCTCTGACCTGCCATTCCATCTTTCATGTGCATTTGTGTCTAGAAACTCTTTATTTCCCACACCTAGTTTGGCCCAAGTGGATCAAAACTCAAGTGAATCTTATTTAGATCAATAAAACTCCATGAAAGGTATTCAAATATGTTATCAGGTCCTAAAAACACAAACTTAGTTCTTGAAATAACTCCCAAGAACTCATTTTGGTCATTAAGCCTTCACTAGGCTTAGTTTCCTTGTATCCCTAAAAACTTGTCAGCGTCCTTGTTTAAAGAGTTATATAGATGATATTGAAAAATAAATAGAATATTATATAACTTGGTATGTCCTTAAATCTCCAAATATAATTTTATCCCCTGACTCTGAGTGTAAGTCCATCTTTTCTGCCTTTCTCTCTCTTAAATTAAGCATTAATTAGGCCTCCTTACTTAGGACCCTATTTTATTGCTATAGACTTATGAAAAACATTTCAAATCACCCAAAATAATTTTATTCACTTTATGTAGGACATCACCAACCTCTATATCAATTATGGGGTCCTAATACCGCATGGAAGCATGCAAACCAAGAAATGGCCTTACCAACTAGTCCCATTTTGAGCCTATTTAAGATTACCTTGGAAAATGGGCCCAGTTTAATCACCTCCATAATATCCAGTGAAATATTTTTACCTTTAATATCTATGAAAATCTTAAATGACCTCATACCATGATTTAGAATCTCTTGCCTTCTCATAACACATTTAAAACACTAAAAACATACAAAAATAGGGTATTTGTAACAATCCATACAAGTGATGTTAGCATAAAAGTTAATGTGAGTAATCTCATTGGAGTCCTAAAAAAACTCTAAGAGGTTTTAGGATAAAAATATGTTTTTATATGTGTGTTTGAGGTCTTTTCTCCTTAACTAGTCACTATTAAGGTTTAAGACCAATTTGGGGTCTTAATGATTGTTCATAAAGAAAAAATCATTAAATAACGTCCTTTCACTTGTAAAAACTTCTTAGCTGACCCCTTAAACTATCCCAAATAAATAATATTACCATGAAAAGTGTGATAAATGGTATGAGCATCTGAAGTTGCTCTTTGGGTGGTTTGCTTAGTATTTCTTGAGCATGAGATAGGTCCAGATTGGGTTTTGGGTCTCAAAACTTCATCTAAATATTGTGAGAGGTTTAAAAACCTATGAAAAATCCATCTTCATGATTCTAAATTATCTATAAGTGTTTCATTTCCCCTCTTTATGCTCATGGTACACTGGTAAAGGGTCTTAGGGTTTAAGACCTATCTCCTTCTTACTATCCCTCAAAGGCATTTGGATTAAACATTTAGTGTTGTTACCATCTAGAGTTATATGGAAAATTTTTCCATGATATTACACTATCTCTATGACTCTTCATGAAGTTTAGAATGTTGATTTTTGCCTTTGAGCTCAATTGGACCCCTAAGTCTTGTGACTACCACTTGCCCAAGGAGTGGGCAAAGTTTAAGAAAAAATAGTGACTACTTCCACTATTTGTCTAACCTTAGAGGGTTCATGAATGTATTATTATACTCATTACCATATTTTTTTACCAATTTACAGAGAATGAGTATGCCTATAGAGGTCTTAAATCATCTAATTTCCTCAAGACTAGATTGTAGGGTTAGATTATGTGCATCCTTTCTTCATGACTGTATATGAGTTTAGAACTTAGTTTTGATCTATATTATCTCTATTTCCTTTGGTCTCAACATGACCTCATGAACAATTTAGTACATCTGAGGTATGTCTCAAAATCTCCATCATTTCTTCTCTTTACTTTTAGGTTTAGGACCAGCCTAGTCATGTATGCCCTTAGAGAGTCACTTGACTATATACCTTGGCTTAGAAACCTCACTTTGATCTCAGTGACATCTCAATGTTCCATGACTCAATGAAAGTCTCAAATTAGTTTTATATTCTCTTCATACACCCTTTCCCACACTTATAAGCCTAGAACCATCCTATATGTATCTTAAAAGGCAACCTGTAGGTGCTCATTAGGGTTACTTGACTGTGTGTTGGGTGTTTCAAGGTCTTACTCTCACATCATTAACCTCCTAAAATTTCATGAGCATAGTTGAATTATTACATTTGTTTTTCATCATCTCTTAACACCCCTACTCTTCTTTCAAACCTATAATCAATCTATAATTGGAGTAACCTATAGGTGTCTTCTAGGTATTGTCTATATGTTGGAGTTTTGAAACTAGTCTCTTTGTTTGCCATTGTTGCTTGAAGATGCCCTAACTAAAATGAACTTACTCTCACTATCCATAAGTTTAGATAAATTCTTATGACACTTTCAAGCTAACTTGTCCTTGCTCCCATCCATACAAGGTACTATAGGTGCTCTCTCTTAGGTTCATTACTATGTATAGAGTGTTTCTAAGAAGCTAAACTCTTTTTGATACCATGATTCTTAAAGAAACCATAATATTTAGATCCATTTTATATATAGGGTTTGTATATTTCTTGAGACACTTTCTAATTACTTTTCATTTGCCACGAATACATAATACTGCATAGACTTGTAGGTGTTGTTAAGGAACTTGTCTACTCAGTTTCATCTTGACTGACTGTAAGTGGCTTAGGTGTTTATATCTTGTTTATAACCTATCTTTATTTGGCAAGGTCTTGTTTCCATCTTACCTTAGATTGTTTTAATATTAAGTTGAAATTGACTTTTATCTCAAATGGAGGCTTATAGGCTTAGGGCCTACAAGTTGATTTTAAAATATTTAGGCTATAAAGAGACACTTTTTATAGTCCTTAGACCCTTCAAAAATTATCAAGACACTTACCTCTTCATGTTACTCAATAGTATTTATAGCTTCAAAAAACATCATATTACCTCAACTTACCCTATAGGTTTGTACAGACTGTAGGTACAATCATTTTGTGCATGAGGTCTATGTGTAGAAAATTGGAGGTTCTAGTTAGTTAGAATCAAATAGATGATAATATTAGGGTATTTAGAGGTATATGAATGCATGAATATATATTTCAAGTCTCCACCATATCTCTAAGCATCTCCAACCTATTCATACACTCCATACAACATGTATATAGAGGAAACAACAATCTCTCATTGGAAAAGTGTGCATTAAACTAAAATCTTGAGCCTATCATGATTCAACATGTGAAATGTCATATCAAGAACCTCACACTATGGTATGTCACTGGTATTAAACCAATTTGGCAATAAAATATATAGTATAATTCTCAAGCATAGATTATGTCTTTGAAAGGGAAAACACACTTGAAGAATAAGGATAAAAACACATCTCAAACCAAAACACATGAACTAAATAAAACTAAGGTATCTTAAAAGATTATGAAGCACTAGAAAACCCTTGAGAATGACCAACATGAATATAAAATAAAGACTTGTAGTAGAACTCACTAAAATAACCTATTCATTAAGAAATTCTTCCTTTAAGTGAAAGTACTTCATGGAGATGATTAAACTGATGAAACCACCATGACAAAGAGATAAAATATCTATAAAAACCACCCTTAAAATAATTTATCTCCATAAATTTTTGAAATGGAAAAACAAGTACAAGAACATACCCCTCTCAGATGAAGAGGACATAGTGATAGGCTATCACTCTTAGTTATTGTTCATAAATAATAAGCCATAAATATATAAAATAATGTCACTAATTTCAAGATTACTTGGACTCTTAACAATGGTCAAAGTTTCAGATCATATATCTCTCTCTCCTTGTCATACCATTCAATGAAAATTTGGCTTCCTAATCTTGTTAAAGCAATGCTAGAGAATTAAAGTTGTTTGGAGTCTTAGTTTGAACTTAAACTTGGTAAAAGTGTGGAAAACTATTTTAGGGAGCCCAAGGGACACTTATAAACCATTTGCACTTAAAAATTAATCTTGTAAATATGTATAAATGCTTGTAAAGTATTTTTTTCCAAGATTAGGAGTTGAAATGAAAATTATTTTAGATCATAAATTTTATTTAACCTCTTTTAACATATTTATGACACTAGGTATGTTTGAAATCTTATTGAAACATTCTCTCCTTGAGGTGGTGCGTCCAACCCTTTTAAGTGAAACAAAAGGTGGCCATAATGTGGTGTTTTTAAATATAGGAACCAAACAAAAGTTAGAGCATGATAATATAATATAAATGAAATCCAAATAACTTTTTGAAACTAATTTAGAACATATTAGACCTTTAACCATGTTTGACTATACAAGACCTTATATTTGACCATAGGACTAGACAAGTGAACCTCAGACTAGAACTTGGACAATGTTAGACAATGATAAATATGACCATATAAGACTATTTAAGACCACTTGGGACCATGACAAGACCATGAAAAATGTTAGACACCTATATGAAGTTTTAATCTATAGGGGGTGACCATTTTTGACATGATGCCAAAAATTGGTCAACATACACATGCAAGGGACATAAATATGTCACACATATAAGTCTAGGGGTCACACACAATATAAAAACAATAAAAATTATATTATGAAATAGAAATAACACCAATGAAGCATAAAAGAGTAAAAAATAGTATACATAATCCACATATGTTAATATCATAGCATAGTAAAGTAGTATATCCATTTAGTAATATGTAAAATGTGAGAAATTAGTAAGACATGTGTAATCAATATATGTATCTCAAAATGGTAAAATGTCATAGAAAGATACAACTTATGATAATGTGACTTGTGGAGTATAATGTCCCTAGCTTTAGCATGGCTCTTGGGTATATGAAAGTTCAATATGTATGTGCCCATATATGATTTGTATGTCATACATTGCACTTATATATCATGAAATTCATGTGAGAATGAAAATAATATGTCATATATAAAACATGTGATTAATAAAATATGTAAATAATGTAGTGAGATATTCTATCATGCTTAGGTCTTGATTTTATATATTTTTTACTCTTTGTTTTTTTTTTTGAATTTTTGAATTTTTTGAATTTATCTCATTTTTTTAAATTTATATTAAAATTTTAAAAGTGATAACTAATGTTACCATCAATGGGGTATTCATGTGGAGTGATTGTGTCATATGGTTTATGGGTTACCTTTCATGAGGGAAAAATATAAGATGTAGATATATGATGTTGTAGGAAAATACTATTCATGGGTATTATTCCTAAGTTATTATTCATTAATGAGGTGGTAAGTAATATTCATCTTGGTGAGGTGTTCATAACACTATTATTGAGTTATTAGGTGGCATGGGTCAAATTTTTCATGTGGGGCATGAAAATAGTTTTCAAAAAGAGAATCCATCACCTTTTGGAAGCTTGTGATACTGGGGAGACAAGTTCTACTATTCCTGATTGGTATCTTGTTTTTTCTTTTGACTTTCCATTCGAGGTGGTGCCAAATTTTCCATGTGAACTTTGTCCTTAACAAATCATGACTCCATGTGGATAAGGTGGCATGGATTTCATGGGGAGACCACTTTTCTTTGTTGAATATTCTCCCCATGAGAATGGGTGGCACCATTTTGGGCCCCCTTTATTGTTTTATTCTTTTCAAATTCTTTAAATGGTTTTATTCATGATTTTTAAAATCTAGGTTAGTTTGGATAGGCTTGTTGAGAATCCTTTTATGGGCCTCCTTGATATGCTATCCAAGTTATGTATGTGTGTTGAGAGATAACTTGTAATATGAGGAAAGTTTTGTTGATAAAGCTTGTATAATTATGAGAGTTTTAATGAGAAAGTATTGAGTTTATTAGTTGAATTCATGATGAGTTTATATGTGTTATGATATAATTTGAGAGGTATATGGATTAGTGAATCCATTATGTGGTTGGAAGCCAAATCAATTGGTATCAACTGGTATGAGTAGAAGAGGGATGATGATGTAGCCATGAGAGAAGAGCTATAAATGGATGTGTTTTGTGATGTGAAAGATAATCCAATAGGTCATTGGATGATGAGTAAAGAAATCTAGGTGGTATTTTGGTAGAGGTGCATGGTTAGTGGTGAGATTGAGCTCACATGGGATAATGAGATGCATAATAGAGAATCTTGGTGGAGGAGGCTGATTTTGAGTGGGTGTCATCCCATGAGTGTTTGTGGTAGATTATATCCAACATAAGAATCCATTGGGATATGGATGAGCATTTATCAGTAGGAGAATGTTTTTAGATGGGAGGTGTGATCTCATTAGGATGGTTTTAGGGTCAGTATGTAGATGTTGGAAGTGGAGGAGGAAAAAGAAGGAAAACTTGGTATGTTGGAATGGGATGTTATGGCCATCAACCTCCATAACCAAAAGAGTGGTTCTACCACTTACCCTATGTATGTGATCATGGAATCACATTATAATACCCTTGGTATTTGATGTAGGAGCATTTAAGGGTTTAGGCAATATTACATCACCCAAAAATAGAATGGTGTGTTTGTGTGTGTGATCTTACAAAGATTAGAAAAGAATCAGGATAACTTGGAGCTAAGTTATTTTTAAGTATAAGAGAATGGTGAGGTAATAAAACACTATTCATGGGCACTATTACTAAGTTATTATTCACTGATGAGGTGACATACACTATTCATCTTGATGAGGTGTCTATAACACTAATTTTGAGTGATTAGGTTTCATGGGTTGAATATGTCATGTGGGGAATGAAAAGAGTGGTAAAAAAGAGAATCCATCACCTTTTGGAAGCTTATGATAGTGGGGAGACATGTTCTAATATTCTTGATTGGTATCTCTTTTTTCCTTTTAATTTTCTATCAAAGGTGGTGCCAAATTTGACATGTGAAATTGGTCCTTAACAAATCATGACCCCATGTGGAGAATGTGGCATGGATTTCATGGGGATACCACTTATATTTGTTGAATATTCCCCCCATGTGAATGGGTGGTGCCATTTTGGGCCCCTTTTGTTATTTTTTTCTTTTAAAATTATTTAAATGGTTGTATTCATGTTTTATGGAGGCTAGCTAAGCTTGTACAGGCTTGGTGAGAAGCCATTGAGGGGCCTCCTTTATATTTTTTCCAATTTATGTATGTGTGTTGAAAGATAGTTTTTTGAAGCTTACAATGTGAAGAAAGCTTTGTTGATAAAGCTTGTGTAATTGTGAGAGTTTTAATGAGAAAGTATTGAGTTTATGAGTTGAATTCATGATGAGTTTATATGTGTATATGGATTGGTGAATCTATTATATGGTTTGAGGTCACATTAACTACTATCAACTAGTATGATGAGAAAAATAATGATGATGTAACCATGAGAGAGGAGCTGCAATCCAACTAGTCATTAGATGATGAGTAAAGAAAGACAAGTGGGGTTTTGGTGGAGGTGGATAATTAGTGGTAGGATTGAGCTCACATGGGATAATGAGATTCATGGTAGAGCATCTTGGTAGAGGAGGAGAGTTTTGTGTGGGTGTCATCCCACGAGTATTTGTGGTAGCTTGGAGCACACATATGAATCCATTAGGATATGGATGAGCATTTGGTGGAATAAGGTTTCAGATGGGAGGTTTGATCCCATAAGGATGTATTTAGAGCCAATATGTATATGTTGGAAGTGGAGGAAAAAAAGAGAACTTGGTGTGTTGGAAATGGATGTCATGGTCATGAACCTCCATGACCAAAAGAGTAGTTATACCACTTACCCCATATATGTGATCATGAGATCACATTATAATAATGTAGATATCTTATATAGGAGCATTCAAGGGTTCAAGTAATCTTACATCACCCAAAAATAGAGTGGTGTGTTCATTTACTAATGTGTTTATGTGTTCACATGATCATATGTTTGTGTGTTCATGTGTGTGATCCTATAAAACTTAGAAAATAATATAGATAACTTGTAGGTGCTAAGTTATTTTCAATAAAAAGAGAATGATAGGGAGGGAAAACATTATTCATGGGTACTATTCTTAAGTTACTATTCATTGATGAGGTGGTAGACACTATTCATCATGATGAGGTGTCCATAACACTATTATTGAGTGATTAGGTGGCATGGGTTGAATTTTTCATGTGGGGAATGAAAAGAGTGGTAAAAAAGAGAATCTATCACCTTTTGGAAGCTTGTCATAGTAAGGACACAAGTTCTAATATTATTGATTGGTATCTCCTTTTTCCTTTTGACTTTCCATGAGAGGTGGTGCCAACTTTGCCATGTGAACTTTGTACTTAACAAATAATGACCGACATATGGAGAAGGTGGAATGGATTTCATGGGGAAACCACTTATCTTTGTTGAATATTCCCCCCATGTGAATGGGTGTCTCCATTTTGGGCCCCCTTTATTATTTTTTTCTTTTCAAATTCTTTAAATGGTTGTATTTATGCTTTGTGGAGGCAAGGCGAGTTTAGATAGGATTGGTGAGAATGTTTTGAGGGGTCTCTTTGGTATGTTTGCCAAGTTATGTATGTGTTTTTAGATATATCTTGTTGAATCTTGTAATGTGAGGAAAGCTTTGTTGATAAAGCTTGTGCTATTGTGAGAGTTTTAATGAGAAAGTATTGAGTTTATGAGTTGAATTCATGATGAGTATATATGTGTTATGAGTGAATTTGAGAGGTATATGTATTGATGAATCTAATATGTGGTTGGAGTCCACATCAATATATAATAATCTAAGAATGAATCAAGTGATGTGATGTAGTTATCATTATCATTATCATCAGTCATAGGATCACATGCATGATGGGTAACTCTAGAATGCATAGGAATATATTGGTTCCATTATATGATAGGATAATGTATTGGATCTTTTGTTTACTATGGAACATGTTTATTTGTCAATCATAGTAGATTTTTTTGTGATACAATAGAGAGAGGCCCTTATGAGTCTTAAATAAATCTGTGATGTGATGAATACTATAAAATTATCTATCAAAGAGTGTCCACTACTCTCTTATGAATTTAGTGTATAGATATATTTTGAATAGGTAAAACAAATGCATTTGTATAATGATCCTAACTAGGTGTAACATCAAGCTTCAATGGTGGTGGGGGTGGAGGAGGAAATACCATTGGTCGAAGGGAGTACTCATATAAAATGATTGAAACTATGACTACCTTGTTGTAGTGTGTGTATTTGATACATTGATGCACTGTAGATGCTACTGCATGAATATTTTGTATCCAAGGGTATCCTAACAACATGTCAAAGACATAATTAACTAGTAAAGTAGGAGTAGATTAGTGAATATCATATATCTCACTTGAATAAGTATCATAATGTACCTGAGTATGCCCTATATCTATCCATTGAATGCCTTATATAATTTTTTAGTGTCATGTATATTATTTTATGTATATCTAAGGGAGTTGATAAGTGTCATTGTGTAATTTTTTTAGGCTTCAACCATTGTCAACCATGACATTATGTATATGTTTCTTATTAATGTAAGCTCATATGAATAATTCATGGATATACAAATCATCATAGACAATCTCAATATCATCAAATGTGATCATATGTCACTCTAGTGATATGCATGTAAGTGTACCAATAATATCATCTAGTGGGTGACCATATCTTGTAAGAGGAGGATTCACATTATATATATGATGTAATTTATAACTACCCTTAATATTTTTTGCCTCATATTTTATAAATGGGTAATTCAATATTTTTTATTTATAATTCCCATTTTATTGTGTTATATCCTCATTTTTAGGTGTACTTAGCTCAATAGTGTTTTCATTAATAATATCTTTTGTCTTATGCCTTAACTTGAAATATTTATTTTTATATCGTCCAAGATATCAATGACAATCATAGTTTGTATTTATATAATAATTATTAATTTTAGGCATGTTTGTGTTAAAATATTTTGGTTGATTGATAAATATGAGGTTTCACTTAAGTAAATTCAAAAGTAGTATGTGAGGAGGTTAGGGTAATCATGAAAACTACCTCTTCTGTGGAGTGAAGAAGAGAAGTCAATTTGTAGGTTGTGCTACTACATTAACTGTTATATTTCACTCATTATTTGTATCATTATATATTAAATTGGTTATATTTTAAATTTATATGTTGAAGGATAATTAGGCACATACTTGAGTTTGTTTAAATATATGAGCTTGACTTATCAATCTCTTACTGTATGACATAAGTCATCAAAATACCTAAATTTATTGAATAATATGGAATCATGAATTGGTTTAAGTAAAATTTTATTTAATATGTATTGAAAATAATTTTATTCCATAAAATTATTCATCATGTATAGCATGGTCATATAACAAAGTACATACTCATTGATTGGTTCATTTGATCTTTGCTTGAGTTTTGAAATTTAGGCATAAGATATTTTATCGTCAATGTGATGGAAAAGATTGCCATAAACTGATTTTACAAATGGATTAATGATCTAAATAACTAGGGGGGAGGTTATATAACCATCATAAACCATTTTCCTTGAGACTTATTTAGAATTAAATTTTTAATAACTGATTATTGACTGCATAGTCCAACCATGTTGTATGAAATCTTTTAAGGTGTTGCCTAGGATTATATTTACCATTACATAATGGAAGCTTAAGATCCATAAAATATATATGTAATGTATAAGATATAATCTCATGACCTAATATATTATGGATCAAATCATGAAAATTTGATTAGATGTAGAAGTACCTTTCTGTAACTACAACACCTTAGCTTACAAAGATAAAATAATTTGTTTGAATGAATGTAAAATATGTGAGGATTTTAATCTAATTTGTATATTCATCATGGAATTGGAATAATTCACCTCTTTAGGAATAGGCATGAAAATATGTGAGAAGTCTTGTGTTTCCCCCATACCTTGGGTAGATATAATAGATGTAACCAAAGGTGTAGATGTAGGAATAGTAGTGGTTTGGACACCAATGTTGGATTGGTAACTTTAAAGAGATGATTGATAATAATAAATGGATATTTTTGTTTTGAATAAAAGGAATACCAAGATTTGTGTGCAACCTTAGATTCTAGGATTAAATTTAAAAAAACTATCCAATTCTTAAGTATTTTGTCAAATTTGGTGTTGAAAACTAGAAGGCTTTGAATTTTATAAAATCCACCACATTAAATTCATTAGGATAATTTTTTTTTTTATTCATGAGTATCTATATTACAATGTTTTAAATGAGGCATTTCAACATAATCATTGATTTATACATATTCATGAATAATTGCATCATTAAAATAAGAGTAAAGATTCATTTCAACATTAGCCATTTTAAATGAATAAAAATGAATTTAATTATGCTCTATATGGGCCTCAATTAATCTATCTCTACACACTAAAGAGATAAGAGAACTAGATTTATTATATGGAATTTTATGGTATCATGCAAGTACATAGAAGGCTAGGCCCAAAGGTGAAAATATTTATCATTTTTTGTATTTGTATATCACAAATCCCAACTAAAAACCTAAGACAAAAATATAAAAAACCTAAAGGATGAAACCCTAAGGAAAAACTATGATTTAGTGATGTTAAAGAAATATTTTGGTTCAACCATTGTATTAACTCAAATTTAGTCACAAATACTTGATTATTTTAGTTTTGTCCCTATTTAATTTAGTTAAGTTGAGATATTAATTTGGACCTATTTCACCACGTCACTCTATCCTAAGCACCCATTTTCAAATATTTAATTTCTAAATTTATATATATTACCTACAAAAATGTTTTAAATACTAAAAATAAATGTACATATTTATATGGATATATTTGTACTGAAAAGTCACATGTTTACCTAAAGGACAAAAATGTCCAGTAGGGAATAGTATTGGTAGACATTTTTGTCCCCTATGGGACATTTATATCCTTAGTTTTCTAAAGGTTATTTTTCAAATTTGAACCCTCCCTTACATTGTGATCTATGTTTTTAGAATTCTTAGCATGTGGTTTTCCATTTTGAATTGTTATAAAGGCACACTTAAGTCACCTATTATACCACTTGGAAATTTCAATACAAAGGCATAATTACACTATTGTGCATTGAGCAAAGCTTCCTTATTATTCCTAATTCTAATTTGAATCACTTGAAGCAGACTTCAACTAAGTCCAAATCTTATTTTTTATAATCCAAATAAAATCATGTTCAAGTATTAAATCCATTTCTAGATGCATTCATACAGTCGAAGGAACATAATCTCATAAATCACTCTAGGTAGGATAATAACATGTCCTTGAATTCCATATTCAGAGTATTAGATATGTAGGTAACATTCAATTATCATGGGGGTGATTAGGGTCAGCTCAACCCATTACACTCCCACATTTTTTATTGGCAAGCTTTAAATCATTGCAAGACCTATTAGAGATTAAACATTGGAGAATTCATCTATAGGTCTTTTGCATGAATCATAAGGACAAATATTTACATACATACCTAAATTAAGTTTATGTAAAAAATCATGACCTAAGTTCCTAATTATTATCAAAATAAATGATCAACCAATTCAAGACTATAGTGGCATTTAATCCTTTCCAAAATTGTATGATCTTGTCCTTGTTCTAGATTCAGTTCTTATTTCTTAATTTCAACCTTCTATCAGCTTCACACAATCATATCTCAGACATAAATAGTTATGTCTACTAGTTCATTTCATAATTACCCTTCTTTTTTTCAATTTCACTTTGTCAAATTCAATATTTTACTTCCATTCTTATCTTATAAATTTGATTTAATTTTTTTATATATATTCTATTTTATTGATCATAATTAAGATTAATTCACCTATTATTCAAATTCTAGTCAACCATATTGATGAAGCCAAAAAATTTATTCAAACATTACTTCAAAAAACTTGTCCTAGGGTTTAGATAAATTCCTAAAATTTGAACACTTAAAAATATTACTTTGACATTAGATCTAAATATGACACTAGAATAACTTTCTCTCAATCTTAGATGTAATATCTAACACTAAAATAACTTGATTTCAACCTTGAATTTAATACCTGATATTAAAAGCATTTTATTTTAACCTCAGATTTGATATCTAACACTGATAGCATGTTATTTTGACCTTGGATCTAATATCTGACACTTAAAGCATTTTATTTTGACCATGGATTTCATAAGAATTTACTAATCTCCATACACAAGTTTTCCCTTTTGAAACCATTTTTTACATTTTAGTTTTTCTTGTTACTCAATTTTTTAATATTTGAAACAAAAGTATGGATGTATTAGATAAGGATTTATTGTTTCAAGCTATATTAGTTTCTATTACATGTTGTCTTCCCTTAATAATAAACATTATAAAAAATAATGTAGTAAACAAAATCAAATCTACTAAGGATCACATAATGAATGGTCTTGTGAATTTTTAATGCCTTGTTATAATATGAAAAATGTATGTATGGATTTAACTATACAAAGGGGATGAATAATAAATTCCATTATAAAAAACATTACTCAACCCCATCTATCTCCCATTAATACAACTAAAGGGTATGATATTTTTGATCAATTACAACATACCCATGCAAATATATCTTTATTAGACTTAATTCTAACAATGCCTATATATAAAGATCAAGTTCATGTGGAATTAAAAGAAATAATGGTACCAAATGATGTAAAACCTACTTAAATATCTTATATTTTTAATACATAAATATGGACATAATTAACTATCTCTTTAAAAAATAATATTTACCTCCTAAGCATATAATAGATGCACACGTTCCACTATATATTCACATGAAAAATCACAAGTTATTAAAAATAGTTTTTTCTGATAATGGATCATGATTTAACATACCCATGCAAATATTTCTTTATTAGACTTACTTCAAACAATGCCTATATATAAAGATCAAGTTCATGTGGAATTGAAAGAAATAATGGTACCAAATGATGTAAAACCTACTTAAATATATTATATTTTTAATACATAAATATGGACATAATTAACTATCTCTTTAAAAAATAATATTTACCTCCTAAGCATATAATAGCTGCACATTTTCCACTATATAGTCACATGAAAAATCACAAGGTATTCAAAATAGTTTTTGTTGATAATGGATCATGATTATATATTTATAACATATTGGGAATAGAATATAATGATCTCATTCATTATGATATGAACATTATAGTATTTGATAATATCCCAAGGAATGTATTAGGAAAAATTACTTTGCTTATTATAGTGGGTCTTGGAACAGTAGACATAGTTTTCCTAGTTATGCCAAATTATCTTAAATTACAATACAATAATAGGATGACCATGCCACCATTTAATCTTCATGAATGTCTAAATTTAATTTATCAAGGATAAATTTTATAATTTCCCATTATAAAAAGAACCACTCAAGTATTGTGTGATGATTCACCCTGAGGATCGATATATTCCTCATATATTCCCATTGGAAATGTATGTCATACCATTTAATATTCATGCATGTCTAAATTTAATTTATCAAGGATAAATTTATACATTACCATTGGAAAATAAACCATTAAATTATTATGTGATAATGTAACCTGAGGATCACTATATTCCTTATATGCAAATACATGTGTAGCATTCTAAATCAATTGAATAGCTAATGGAATCGAGTACTCTAAAAACATCATCAAATAAATAAATCTAGTGTGTATTTTTGTTTTCATATCTATAAAAAATGGGATATACATGACAAGGGTTAGGAAAACATTCACAAGGTATTCTTTATCCACACCATTTACTATTTATATACATTTACTTAAAGCACAACCTAAACCTAAACATAAGAGGTTCATCATATATCTACACTATAACTAGTATACCCATACATGATTTAATTAGAACTTATGAAATTAAATGAATTTTATAATTATGAATATCTTAGAATATTAGGAGGCATATTAGGATCTCCTACTCTTATACCATAAGAATGGGTTTCATTGTACTAAAAGTGTTAATGCATATTTTAGATAGACTATTGAATATGATATGCAAGTCCAAATATATGGTATAGATACTATTAATATATCACCGTATGTCAATGATATGTTATCATTAATTAATTAATAAATAATTAAATTCAATTTTAAAATAGATATAGATTCATGGTGATTTTTATTAGTAACTATGTTAAAAAAATAAATAATGTTGACCTTGAGAAATATGCTAAGTCTCAAAATCTAATGCATGTGAGCACACATTAAGAGAAGACTCATCAATGATAAAATCCTAGGAGATTTTTATAAAATCCAAACCAATAACTTGCACACATGACTAATATAGACTACAAGCACAATATATGCAAACTACCAGAAAGTTTGTCAACATGCACTAAACAAAAAAATAGTCGGATCTAAACACAATCTTATTGACTTAGGAACCATAATAGAGATAATGAGGGATATAATGTGGAAGCTAAGTTTGATATTTTATCATGACAAATGGTTATGAAGTGACAATATAAAATGGTGGTAAATGGCATCGAGTAACATAATTCATTAACTATGAGATGGATAAACCAACTAATAACTAAAATAGAGTTGTAATTGGTGGTAGAAAAGGATCTTAGGGTCCTATAAAATATAGATGATGAGAATAAGTCAGGAGTTTCTATTTAAAATGTCCAAAGATCTTTGGATATTGAGATTTAAGGAGTGATGTTGGAGAGGGTTGTATATAACTATTAATATTTTGAGGAAAACCTAGACATTACAAATAGGTTGTCAAATTATTAAAGATATATTAAGTATTATGACATTATCTTAGGGTATAAGTAGGAATGGTAGTGAAAGAAATAGAATTTTACGTATCATAACACCTTGTAAATCATGAAAAAATATGTAATGTTAAGGATTTAATCTATACATCTGCATTATTGACCCTATGATGATTGTTTAAGTTGTTTATGGCATTGCTACTTTAGTTGGTTAGATTATTACTTAGTCATGTTTTAATGAAATTTATATAGAATAAGAATGTATAATATAATGTTAAATTATGACATAGGATAAACATGAGTATCAAGTTCTCTAAACCCCATCTATATAACTTGATAACCATTGCATACAATTAACCCCGACCCAATCTAGTTCCTCACTCTTTGCACCTCAAGTGAACATGTAAGATTATCTTGAGTGATATTCCAATGAAAGAGGTGTGATTATTAGCTATTAGGATGTACAAAATCTATAGTTCATTGGTAACCAAATATAAAAAAAAAATTTGGATCCATTTATAAGATGGGTTACATTTTTTGTTGTGATGATGAACAAAATTGATTGAGAAAGCATAGAGATGGTTGGATAAGCCTCAGGTGTGTGAGATACATAGAAAGATAGAGGTGAACATGAGATTAATTTTATAAGGTATCAAGGATAATTTAAGAATGGAAGGACCAAGTTATTTTAATCTCACGAGGCATAAATATGATGAGAATCAGTAGAGGATAATGGACAAGATGGATCCTAAGGAAAGAAGGGTGGTTAATCTCGATAATAGAAAAAAAATGTTTCAGTCTAGTTAGTTACTAGTGTAATAGACCTTCCACATATCCCAATAGCTAAAAAACATATTTCATATTTTATCACATCATGTAATGGAATATTTCACACTCACCTAAGGTGTAGAGAGATAAGAACTAGATTGGGTCGGGGTTAGTTATGTGTAATGGTCAATGAGTTATAGAGATGGGATGAGAGAACATAATACTCATACTAATCCTATTTCATAATTTAACATTAGTTGATCTATTATTTTATGATCTATCATTTATTTATACACTTGTACACCTAGATAACCTCACATTTGGTGAGTTTTTTGTTCATCAAGTCAAGTCACTCTTTCACTTAGATTGCATCCTTGGATAATTCTTTATGTACATCATTTATTTTCTTATGTTTGATCACCTCACTTTCAGATATATCTCTACACTCCATATATTCTCATGCATGGCTAGACTACCTCATGTAAGGATATATTTCCATGCATCCTATATCACATTTTCTATATCAATCGATGCCCCAGTATGAAACTCTCTAGACTAATGACTATCTCATTGTCAATGTTCTTTTATTTCTTATAAAATACACTTGCAAGTCATTCAAAACCTTGAAACTTCTAATGTTACCTACTACTTTATTCTCAATAAAAATATTTTTAAAGATCTCTAGACTTAATAACCACTACTATGAATTATCTCTCTATGATCCTACATAGCTATTCCATAATGATTTTTCTCCTTTATTATCTTCAAATTTTTGACTATCTACCCACCTCCTCATCAGGGAAAAATGTTCTAAAAGTTACTTCATATTCGATGGTTTTCTAATCTTTTTTTGATTCCAATGTCACCCTTTTATATCTACCTTCTTATTGTGATGGATAACAACACTTTTTTAGTTGCCTCATGTTCAAAGAAAATCTAACCTTCCTTTTGTTATATTTTATCTTTCTTGTAGGTTCATATTTTATACCTACATCTCTCAAGGTTTAAAACCTTGTTATAATACAAAACTAGTGCAGTCATGGTTATGGATATTAGTGAAGGGATGATTCAACAACACATCCCTTAAAGTTGACATAATCAATCTATGATAATATTGTTTCTTATTCATTAAATTTAAGCATTACATGATATAATAAACTTTTCAAACATTACATTTCACTCTCAACTCTACTTATTCCAGTCTTTAGACAAGGATATCCATCACTTTACTACTATGACATCATTAGAATACTATGTTTTCAAAGATACATGCCTTCATATGTAATGTGAAGCTCTCTTTATATATATATTTCCTTAGACAAAGTTTCCTTGTCCCTCTATGGTAACTCTATAAAAATGAATAGAATTACGCCCTTGTCTTCTAACCATTAAAGATGTTGGACCAAGTACCCTATTTATAGTTTTTCAATATTGAGATGCTTCCTTGGATTGTTTATCATTACTTAATAGTTGCATTGATTGTCCTCTATGTAAATTTGAAAGTTCTACATAAATCTACAAGTTTACCTTAGAGATAACATATCCTTTTATGGACCTCGATCCATGTGAGTCTAAATGTCAACATAACACATCCATACATATTATATCTTTTAAACTTTTACTTTATAGTTCCAATTTTCTTATGATATTAGCCTATCTTAGGGAATGACTAAGGGTAGGTTCATGCAACTAAATACTCATTTTTATCCTTCATGCTTCCTCTAGTTCTATACCAAATATCCCATGCTTGGATTTTTATGCACTCTTATGACTCAAACCCTACATTTTTCCATGCAACATCACCAAAATGTAATATTTACCTTAGTTATTCATTATAGTTTGATTAGACCCTTTTTAATTATATGCATCTTTTGATTTTGATTGCACACTATTTTGATGTGATCCATGGTAAATCTCAAATATTTTTTCCTTATATGCACATGTTAAAATGTAGATTTTTTTGAAACCTTCCTTGTTCTCTTGTAACACATCTTTAACAAACAAATCCTACAATTCCATATTTAATGGTACTTTGTAAGTCTTCATCTCTTCATGTGTTACTATGAGAGTCTTTATTTTTTAATCTCGCTTCTTATCACTAATGCATCCTTATGTATTCTGAAGCTCTACGTATGCACTCCTTTTCTTAGACAAAAAAATTAACCCATTTATTCTCTACCTCCCATGAAAATTTTAGCTACCTTCTTTCCACATAACTGGAGTCTTACATAGTCTAAAATAACCTTTCATAGTTTGTGTTGTGAAAGCAAGCACTAGAAAAGTTGGTATTTTCCTCAACTAAATAACTATATTTTTTGGTCATTCAACATTTAAAATTTACTTGGGATTCTCCTACATCAACTTCAATAGGAATTATATTTAGCTATTATATATATCTAAATATAAATCATACTTTTGGTTCATTCATAATAACAATTGATTATTTTAAATATTTTTTATAAGAAAGGGCCTAACAACATTGGTGTTAGAAATATAATTGAAAGTCTCTTTTTTAGAATAATTGATAGATGTTTTTTAGAAAAATGTAAATTAGTTGTACCTAATAATTTTATTCTTTTTATTATGCCTAAAAAAAAAGGAAAATATGAAAACATGTGAAAGGAACAAAATTTTTCTTGATGTCACAACATTGACAACACCACATTTCACGAGAGAATAAAATTTCAATAGTTCAATTTTTTTTATAATTTTTTTACATTTTATCCTTATTAATCCTACATC
>JARHVA010002041.1:1470000-1610000 GCA_037957365.1 Torreya grandis
GTAATGAAGGTGGTAAAAAACCAGAGTGTGAAAAATAGTATTCAAAGCTTAGAGGAATGTTTTTAGGAGCTGATTGGATTGGTAATACATGGTAATAAAGATAAAAAATACTATGAATAACCAATGGTCTACCCACCCCTTTCTCGATGCACCCCTTAAGGTGTGCACTTAGATATATTGAGACACGATGGGTTCTTGAAAAATAGAAAGCATCAGTAATTGATAAAGTTTGAAAATATTATGTGTATACATATGTCCCACTCAAAGATCATCATGTGTCACTGATGTGAAACAAAGGATGGTGCTTTGAGAAAGAACATATTAACACATAATTTTGAGGCTAAAAAAATTTTGTAGTATTTTAAAGTAAAAATAACTAAAATTAAATGACTAAAATGGAAATAACTAAAAAGTAAATGTATGTGTACCTTGAATTACCTTTATTATTGGATGGTTGTCTACTATGTTTATAGTTTTGATTATGGAGGGTGTAGAGACTACTTTGAACAAACCCAAGAATACAAAACTAAATTGAAAAACAAATAAACATAGGAAAGCCAAGATAACTGGTGCTATGTGAATGAGACATTGATGTAGAGGTTCCCTTTAGTTTCAACTTGAAATTCATTCTTAAACACACTAGTCTTTTAGTCACTTCCTAATATCCCTTATGACCCTATTTCCTATTTAGTATGGAAAATTACAATGAGGTTTGACTTGACAAAGTAAAAATATTGTTTTTTCTATTATAAGACACCAGTGTGTCAAATTTAGTGGCTCAATTCATTTGTTAGGTCTACTTTTCATATTTTAGGCCTAATTCATTATCCCTCTCTAGGCCTAGTTTCCATTTATCCACTCAAAATCCATAATATGTTTTCCATACCCTCCTACAAACTTGAAAATCTATTATAACATCAATAATAGGTTCAAACTACCAAGTTTTGTATTTTTTCAATGATTCCAACTCAATATTTTGTCAAAATCCTAATTTAGGGCTTGTCGAAGACTAAGACATCCTGAGAGCATTCAAAATTCAAAAGAGTTTAAATATATACAATTTGTTTTAAAATGTCTACCTAGGTTCCATTCAACTTAAAAAATCATTTTCAAAGGTTAACTCTGCCACTGTCTACATCTTCCAACTCCAGTTACACTAGATTTTGTTTGGGAAATAACATGACACAGGTCTATATATCTATGTTTACACTCAATGCATGTAGTAAAACCAAAAAATTATTTATGAATCTTCTAAAAATGTCAAAGGACTCACCTAAATAAAATAATCATTCAATAATCCTTACCAAGAAACACCTTGCCTAACAACATCACATAGTCTCTTTGATGCACTTTGCTATAGGAACAATTTCCTAATCAAACTATCAATAATATTTTTTATATTTTTTTGTTTACTTTATTTCCACACTTGTATACCACTATCAATAGTCTAAATATATGTGAAATAAGCACTGTTAATGCATATATAGATTTATTCCTCTTGAGAACTAAGACTCAAATTACACACTAACATAAAGACTCCCAAATAAGGATCTATAATCCTTATATTTGAATTTAAATTAATTTGAACACTATATTTTAATAACATATATTATTAATAACGTAAAAATATCCTTAAAAAACAATGGAATAATCTAGAGATTCCTTTTTAGCATCAATTATGGTGAATACAGTCTGCAGTCACCTCTAAAATATAAGGTATGTTAGCAACATTCTTGAACATGAATTGATTTATTTGTATTATTAAAAATATTATATCCTCAAACTTAAAACCAACCCTATCCATTCAAAAATATTCTATTTTTTATGTTGGTAACCATTTGGTAACCACCTTGGAGGGGTTAACCAATGATCATAAAACAATATTTTTTGCAAGGTGACCAAACACCAAGGTGGTTTTCTAAAATTTTGTCATTTTGAACTTTTTAAATGGTTTAAAATGACCCTAATATAAATTCAAACATGTTAACATACTTGCTTCACTCTAACCATGCCATATAAACCTTATAAACACACTAAAAAATTCAAAATTTTAAATTACAAGTTTTGGCAGGAAATCAAAATTTGAAAATTTGAACTAGATAAATGCACACCTAAGCTATAAAAATAAAAAAAATCATGATTAAGGCCTTATAATTCCATCAAAATCATTCCCAAACCTTATTCAATGCAAAAACAAGCCAAAATTGTAAAATTTGCTCCCTAAGAGTGATGCTCCTACATCATACTCCCAGGGACAACTCATGGGTTGCTACCCATGAGTGCTTCTAGAGTAATCCCTAACTTTATTATTTCATGCTCGGTCATCCATGTAGCATCCTCCATTGTATGGTTCTTCCACTTTACTAGATACTTGAAATATTTCTTGTCTCTGGTTCTTTTAGTCACTTGTTTGTCCAATATGCATTCCAGTTCCTCTGTCTTGGCCTTAGGAAACTACTATGCCCAATGTGGGCCTAATATAAATTATTAATATATTTTTTTTATTTATTCATATCCTTATCTATAAGGATATAAATCTGAAACATTGAAAATAGGTGAAATTTGAACTCCACTAGGCAACTCTAATTTATATGTTTTATTAGTAAACTTCTTGAGAATCTTGAAATGACCTATCTTATTCATCTTCATATTATTGTATTAACATTTTGAAAAAATTTAATTTCTTAGGTGAGCTAGGACTAAGTCCCCAACCTAGAAATTAACTTCTCTCCTACTCAAATCTGTTTGCTTCTTGTACTTGTCAACACTAAACTCCAAATGTTTTCTCACCTGTTCATGCACCTCTTTCATTTCCATTTAAAAATCCTCACCTTTAGCACTTATATTATCTATATGTATGACATATATAACCTCAAATAAACCTTTTTTTTTAATGACATATACTACTTGGAATGGGCTCATACCAATGCTCCTATTAGTAGCATCATTGCAAGCAAACTCTACTTGAGACAACACAAGATCTCACTGCTTGGGATGGTCCTTAGAAAAACACCTCAACAAGTTCCATAGACTTATATTTACAACCTAAATTTTCCCATCCATTTGAGGATGTTAAGCTAAACTAAAACTCAAATTAGTGCCTAGGTTCTTCCACAATGTCCTGTAGAAGTGACCAAGAAACTTGGTGTCCCTATCAAAAACAATGTTCATGAGAAATCCATGAAGCCTCACAACCCCCTTAAATAATAAACTAGCCACATGTGTTTCATCATTAGTAGTTATACATGGTATAAAAATTTCCATTTTAGAGAATCTATCAATAATTACAAAAATGGAATTAAAACCCCTTTGTGTTCTAGGCAATTCCATCACAAAATCCATACTAATAGATTATCAAGGCCTATGTGGGACTAGTAGGGAATGATACAAACTTAAATTAGTTACCCTTGGTTAATTGGAAAATTTTACAACTTTCCACATACTTTCTCATTTTTCATGCATTCTAGGCTAATAGTAGTGCCTAGTGAGCAATTTCAATGTCTTGTCAAGCCCAAAATGGCCTACCATGATTCCACTATGCTTCTCTTGGATCATATTTACACTTATTGAGATATTTGGTACACATAATTATGCTCACTTGAACAAAAATCCATCTTGAAGTACATAATCTAGCCATGACTCCTTGTTGATTATGTTTGGGTGCTTGCATGCATGGTATGCCTCCTTGAAGTCATCATCCTCATATAAATCCTTGAGTGTCTCAATTCCAACACTCTCTAAATAAATTTCATGCACCAATAAGACCCTCCTTCTCAATTCATCTACCACTTTATTGCTTTGTACTTGCTTGTGCTTGATGGTGAAGGTAAAGTTTTGCATGTACTCCACCCATTTGACATGTCTTTGGTTTAACTTAGGATGATTAGATATGAACTAAAGTGCATGTTTATCTATGTATACTATGAATTCCTTTGGCATAAGATAATGTATCCAATTATTAAATACTTTCATAATTGCATAAAACTCCAAATCATAGGAAGAAAAATTAATCTTAGTATCGTTCAACTTCTCATTAAAGTAGGATATAGGTCTACCCTCTTGGCTTAGGACAGCCCCTAAAGCTACACCACTTGCATCACATTCTATCTACAATACCTTGTTGAAGTTTGAAAATGCTAGTATGGGTTGTTCCATGATTATTTGCTTCAAATATTGAAAACTTTTTTCTGCCTGCTCATTCCAAACAACATTTTTCTTGTCTCCCTTGATAGTGTCAATTATGGGAACACATATTCCACTAAATTTTCTTATAAACTTCCTATAGATACTTTCCAAACTGTGAAAAATTCTTACCTCTCATATTGTCCTAGGTGTTGGCCACTTCATGATTACCTTCACCTTATTCTTGTCCATCTTCAACATGCCTTGTGAAATTATAAAACCAAGGTAAAACAACTCCATTTTCATGAAGTCACACTTATTGAGGTTGATCAATAACCTCTCTTATTGTAGCCTTCTTATCACCAACTCTAAATGATGAATAAGCTCTTCTTTGCTTTGGTGTAAATTAGTATATCATGTAGATAAACTAATACAAACTTGCCTATGAAATCTTTCAAAACCTCATTCATTAATCTCATGAAATTATTAGGTGCTTTAGTCAAACCAAATGGCATGACCAATCATTCTTAAAAACCTTCATTCATTTTGAAAGTAGTTTTCCAATCATCACCTTGTCTAATCCTTATCTGGTAGTAGCCACTCTTGATATCCATCTTGGAAAAATAGTTGGCTCCAATCAAGAAATCCAAAAAATCCTCCATCATGGGAAGTGGAAACCTATACCTTATATTTATTTTATTAATGGCCCTAGAATCAATACACATCCTCCACTCACCTTCCTTATTCAACACCAACACTATGGGTACTACACATGGGCTCAAGCTCTCTTTGATCAACCTTTTGTCAAGTAACTCTTGCACTTGCCTTTTGATCTCAACATTCTCTTGTGGGGTCATTTTATATGTATCCTTGTTTGGTAGACTAGCTCCAGGTACAAAGTCTATATGGTGTGTTATACTCCTCATTAGTGGAAATGTCTTGGGTAGCTCATCAACAACTATATCAGCATAACTCTCCAACATTTATTGAATCTCTATGGGTATCTCATTTATTTTAATGGTTGTCATAACGGTCCTAGGCTTAATGACAAAAGCAAATCCTATCTCTTCTTCATGCATGGCATTCAAGAACTCTTTTTCACTTACCATAATCATATGTGAACCAGCCTATTGATCATTATTTTCATCCTTCAAGGGTATTAAAGTATAAATAATTCCATCCTTGGTCAAGGAATACATATTATTTCTTCCATCATGAGTGGCTTGTCTATCATATTGCTAAGGCCTCCCAAAATCACATGACACACATCCATGGGGATGGCATCACAAAGCACCCTATCCTTATACATTCCAATTTAAAACTCTACCCAACTCTACTCACTAACTAAGACTTGTTGTCCCTTATTCAACCATGACACCTTATATGGAGTGGGGTGAGGTAATTTATTTAGCCCAAGTTTGATACCCATCTCTATTGGAATAATATTGTTTGCACTTCCTGAATCAATGGCCATCTTGTAACACTTACCTTGGAATTTGTATGATGTCCTAAAGAGAGTATTTATTCATGGTGGCTCCTTCTCCTTAGATGGCTTGATCAACACCCTCCTTATGAGCAATGATTCTCCCACTTCATGATCTACCATTTGTGATGGAGAGAAAACACTCTCTTCATCTCCTCTTTGTGCAATCTGATTTATTCCTTCATTCCTTGAGATTCTTGTTGTCTAGTCCACTATAAACTCCCAAAAATTGTGTCCAACATACTTATTACAATTAAAAAATTTAACTACAAATCCACTGGATCCCCTACCCCTTGATAAATATCCACCTCTATTGTAAGGTCTCCTACCTTTAAATCCACCTCTTGATTGAGTAGACTACTCTTATGTATTGCTTAATTCACTTTGAAGATTTACTTATGAGTTATTTATTCCCTCTTTATATCCTTTAATTCTAAAATTTCTACCCCTTCCTTTATTCTACTGAGTAGACCTCCTATTTAAATTATCTTAGACTTGAGTGCAAATTGATAACACTCCTCTAGTGTTCTTGGGTTCACAAGTGCTAACTCATCTTGGAGATTATACCTTAAACCATTAAATTACCTTGCCACTTTCTCTTTATCCTCCTATACATGACTATATCTGATGGTCAAATTATAAAACTCCTCCATGTATGCCTTCACACTCATCTCCTTCTACTTCAAATTATGTAATTATCTAACCAAGTTTGTCTCATGATCACCTGACAAGAACTTGGCTTTGAGCTTAGCAACCATTCTATCCCAAGAAGTGATCTTATTCTTACCATTATTTCTTATCTCATCTTGTGTGATTGGTTTTTACAAACTTGACCTTCTTGTTATCAGACACCTCTTCATACTCAAAGTATTTGTCTAGCTCATTCACCCAATACATGAGTTCATCTCTATCAAGACCACCTACATAGGTGGGGTAATTACACATTTTTTTAGACCCATGACTCATGATTATCTTCATGAGTTTCTCTACGCCTTGACCTTCAGGTCCTTTAACTGTCTCTTATCCCTCTACCTCTCCTTGGTCTTGTGGCTCATCTTCCCTATCACTCAAGTCCCTAGTTAGGACTCCTATTCTTTGGTCTCTTTCTATAAAATTTATCCTTGCATCAAAGATGAGTCTCATTTCTCTCAAATTTTCCAACACAACATCTTAGTTCCCTTGGTTCCTTGCTACACCTCCTTTGTTTCTCCTAGGTAGCATTATGAAACTTGTGTAGGCAATCTGTCAAATAAGTATCAGTTATTCTCTTTCCCAAAGAATATTCTATTTCATAATTTTTATTAGGTATCCAAATTTGGCTCTAATACCAAAATTATGTAGAGGTTCCCTTTATGAAGTTTTAACTTGCAATTCCTTATTAAACACACTAGTCTTTTAGTCACTTCTTATAGCCCTTATGACCCTATTTCCTATTTAGTATAGGAAAGTAAAATGAGTTTTAAATTTCAAAACAAAAAATCTTCTTTGTTATATTATAATACACTTGTGTGTCAAGTCTGGTGCCTCAATTCATTTGTTAGGTTCACTTTTCATGTGTTAGGCCTAATTCATTAGCCCTCTCTAAGCCTAGTTTCCCTTTATCCACTCAAAATCAATATTATGGTTTATTTAACCTCCTAAAAACTTTAAAATATATTAGAAAATAAATAATAGGTTCAAACCACCAAGTCTTGTATTTTTTCAATGGTTCCAACTCAAGATTTTGTCAAAACCCTAATTTAGGGCTTGTTGAAGACTAAGACAGCCTGTGAGCATTCAAAATTCAATTGATAGCATTTAAAAGATTTTTAAGAGATATAATTTTTTTTAAAAAGGTATTCATGAGTCCAATTCAAATTAACAAATCATTTTCAAAGGTTAACTCTGCTGCTATCTACACCTTCTAACTCTATTTACACTTGACTGTGTCTAAGAAATGACATGACATAGGTCTGTATTGATCTGTTGACACTCAATGCACATAGTAAAACCAAAAAAAATATTTATTAAGCTTATAAAAATTTCAAAGGACTCACCTAAACATTAATATCATGTAATAATCCTTACCAAGAACCACCTTGCCTCACAACATTACACATTCTCTTTGATGCACTCTGCTATAGGAATAGTTTCCTAATCAAACTATTGATGTCTTAAAATTTTGCTAAATCTCAATCAACAACAATGGGAAGTTTCAAGCTATGGGACAATGTAGCTTGAAAACAACCTCCAAATTTTAAATAAGTTGGTCTCTTCTTTTGTATTGGGTGTTGGGGAAAAGGGATAGGATACTAAACAAAAACACAAAATGCAAAAATTGAAACCTAACTATGGTGATGCACCCGAGAGTAATCCTAATCCTAACCTAAGCATAGTGAAACTATTATGTTATTCTATTACATTTAAGAGTAGACAAGTGCATGATCAATGTAAAAGATTGGAATAACAGAAACAGAGGCTCACAACAGGGGAGTCTTTTGCTGAGATACATGAATTGTCAACAAAGACATAGTGTTCAATCTTCTTAATAGAATCTTTGAATCACATAGGAGGTGCATAAGTCATGCACAGTCATGTAAATATTTATATTCAAGAAAATGAGACAAAAGCAAATAACATTGCCAATCACCGCACTAGAAAATATACAGTATAGACTACTTTGCAAACAACATAGATAACATCAACAAAGGCATGGAGCTCAAATTTGCTCAATTCATTCAACCACATAAGGGGCACAGAAACATGAATGATTACATAATCTTTACAACTCAAGAAAATTGAGACAAGAGCAAATGATATTAGTGGCCACAAACTTCAGATAGTATAAAACTATGAGAATTCCCCCCTCCTTAGATTTTACAATTCTTCTTCTTTAGCCTTGGATGTCTCTTTAGATCACTTCCTTTCCCACACAATCTTCCCTGTCCTTCACCTCCTTGGCCACCCAACTATCTATTCTATCCCCACTATTAGGGGACAAATATACGATGCCTTTAATGCTATGGGGGGATCCAAAATTCTACCTGATGAACTGTTTCATCTACTCGAATTAACTCCAGCTAATTTTCCCTCCATTTCACTTTAACAGATAGACAGACACTCTGTTCTATTAGATATGGGAGAGGACACTTAGTCGATTCATGAAAATTATCTTTATGGTCTAGGAGGCGCTAGAGAATGACACTTTGCACCTTTTGCCTAATTCATCAAAGACACGCGGCTCCCTCCACTCCTCTTTGGCTGCACTGTAGATTTATTCAAGACACATATTAGACTTTTATAGCTGGTGACACTTGGCAGCTTCCATAGACTTTTGAAGTAACACCTGGGACCCACCATCATTTTATATTTGTCAATAGAGATTGACAATGATTTTCTTGGGCATTGAAACATGGAGGCTTCTGTGGCTTCAAGGAAGATAAGTGGCATCTTCTGATTCTTCATCTAGGGGTACGTGGTGCTTTTTGCTTCTCTTTTGGGGATGGAGTAGAAAGGGACCAGAGAGTGACACTTGAAACTTTCCACTTTCTCTGCTACTTAGCTTTGTTGAAAGTCTTTGAATGAAATGTGGACACTGATATGAGATGTGAATGCTGACACGTGGTGTGTTTCACTTAACTGCTACTGGGTATGTGGCACAGTCCATAGTTCTCTGGAAAGTTACAAAAGGGGCCTCAGAGAATGCCAGCTGGTGACTTTGTCTCCCAAAAAGTGACACTTGGCAGCATCCACTTGAACTAATACTTGAGAAAAAATGAAATGAAGGAAAAAAGAAGGGGCAAAAGACCTGTGCTCAAAGGGCGACACTTGGTAGCATCTGTCGCTTTGACACTTAGGTAAAATGAACCCATCCTCTGCTCTAAAACCCTGTTGCTATGACCAAGGCATGCAGGAACCAAAATTGTAGTTCTCAAATAAAAAATAAATTAAATAAGACGTAGATTAAAAATTACTCTACAGTTATTGGCGACCACCAGGACTTTTGAGCTTGCTAAAAAAGAACCCGACTCCCGCTATGCGGCCACGTGCTCAAAGAACACTTATTTAAAAGAAAAAATTGGAAAACTGAGCAACAATATTGAAAGCAAACTACTATATATAACTAGCTAGGTATATTTTCCTCCCTCCTAGATCAAAAGGAACATTTCTGAAGTCTCCTTTATGGTGAGAAGACTTATGGTGCCAAACAAATAGCTGAATGGGAAGGAGATTTTGTGACCTGCTCCTCTTGTCTGTCACCTTGCTTAGCTTATATCTGAGTGGATCAGAATCAAACATGCTTCTGATATATACATACTCTACTTGTCCTTGGAAGCTTGTTGAATGTTGATCCCTCAGACTGGTGCTTTTCACTAAGAAATTAGTGGTTGCTAGTTTATCACCGTTAGCCCTTTGTTCTGCACATTCCCTCTACAGTGAATCATGGCTTGACCCATTTCCTTCTACTTCATGGTGGACCATGTCAAACTCATCCTTTGTTGCATTATCCTCCTCTTTCATGAATTTATCCTCTTGAAAGGATAATCTTGAAAGAGTGCAATAATTCTGCACATATAACTGAGGCTTAAGGCTGTTCTGTTCATCTATAACCACTTCATAGCTATCTTGCAAAGTGAGAAGAAAGTCTGAGATTATTTCCTCTTCATCAACATTCTAGCTTGCATAATTTCTTGGGGTTACAGGGGCTCCCATATTTGGTACAGGTATAGCTACGCCTCCTCATAGCTCTTTGGTTCGTGCAGTCTTGAAAGAGACTTCAAGACTGGTCCCACCGGGCATGCCAAAAATTGTTGATGTCTTAAAATTGTGCTAGAACTTAATCAACAATAATGGGAAGTTTCAAGTTGTGGGAAAATGTGGCTTGAAAACAACCTCCAAATTTTAAAGAAGCTGGTCTCTTCTTTTGTATTGGGTGTTGGGGAAAAGGGATAGGAGACTAAACAGAAATGCAAAATGCAAGAATTGAAACCTAACTATGGTGATGCACCTAAGAGTAATCCTAATCCTAACCTAAGCATAGTGAAACTATTATGTGATTCTATTACATTTAAGAGTAGACAAGTGCATGATCAATGTAAAAGATTGGAATAACAGAAACAGAGGCTCACAACAAGGGAGTCTTTTGCTGAGATACATGAATTGTCAACAAAGGCATAGTGTTCAATCTTCTTAATAGAATATTCCAATCACAGAGGAGGTGCATAAGTCATGCATAATCATGTAAATATTTATATTCAATAAAATGAGACAAAAGCAAATAACATTTCCAATCACCGCACTAGAAAATATACAATATAGACTACTTTGCAAACAACATAGATAACATCAACAAAGGCATGGAGCTCAAATTTCCTCAATTCATTTAGCCACATAAGGGGCACAAAAAAATGAATGATTACATAAAATTTACAACTCAAGAAAATTGAGACAAGAGCAAATGATATTAGTGGCCACAAACTTCAGATAGTATAAAACTATGAGAATTCCCCCCTCCTTAGATTTTACAATTCTTCTTCTTTAGCCTTGGATGTCTCTTTAGATCACTTCCTTTCCCACATAATCTTCCCCATCCTTCACCTCCTTGGCTTCCCAACTGTCTATTCTGCCCTAGCTATTAGGGGACAAATAGACGGCACCTTTAATGTTGTGGGGGGCTCCAAAAATTGACCCGATGAACTGTTTCATCTACTCGAATTAACTCTAGCTAATTTTCCCTCCATTTCACTTTAACAGATAGATGGAAACTCTATTCTATTAGATATGGGAGAGGAAACTTATCTGATTCATGAAAAATTCTCTTTATTGTCTAGGAGGCACCGAAGAATGACACTTGGTGCCTTTCGCCTGATTCATCAAAGACACGCAGCTTTGGCTACACTGTAGATTTATTCGTGACACATATTAGAATTTTACGACTGGTGACACTTGGTAGCTTCTATAAAATTTTGAAGTAACACCTGGGACCCACCATCATTTTATATTTGTCAATAGATCTTGACGATGATTTTCTTAAGCATTGACACGTGGAGGCTTTCGCGGCTTTGAGGAAAATAAGTGGCATATTCCACTTCTTCATCTAGGGGTACGTGGCACTTTCCACTTCTCTTTTAGGGATGGAGTAGAAAGGGACCAGAGAGTGACAGTTGGTGCTTTCCACTTTCTCTGCTGCTTAGCTTTGTTGAAAGTCTTTGAATGAAATGTGGATGCCGATATGAGACGCGGATGTTGACACATGGTGCATTCTGCTTAACTGCTACTGGGTATGTGGCACAGTCTATGGTTCTTTGGAAAGTTGCAAAAGGGTCCTCAGAGAATGCCAACTGGTGGTTTTGTCGCTTGAAAAGTGACACTTGGTAGCATCTGCTTGAACTAATACTCAAGCAAAAATGAAACAAAGGAAACAAGAAGGGGAAAAAGACCTGTACTCAGAAGGTGACACTTGGCAGCATCCACCGCTTCGACACTTAGGTAAAATGAACCCGTCCTCTACTCTGAAACTCTTCTACTATGACCAAGGCATGCAAGAACCAAAATTGCAGCACTCGAATAAAAAATAAATTAAATACGACGTAGAGTAAAAATTACTCTACACAAACTATAAAAACTATTTTAGGATTTTGTTTTTTAGTTGATGAACATACTTATATACCACTATAAATAGTCTAAAAACATGTGAAATAATCAATGTAAATGCATACACATATATATTCCTCTTGATAACTAAGACTCAGATTGCACACCAACAAAAAGACTCCCAAACATGGGTCTATAATGCTTATATTTGAATTTCAATTGATTTAAACACTATATTTTAATAAAATATATTATAAATAACATAAAAATATCCTCAATTTTTTTTAACAATCTATAGATTCCTTTTTATAATCAATTATGGTCAATATAGTCTGCAGTCATCTCTAAAATGCATAAAATACAGGGTCTATTATCAACTTTCTTGAATAAGACTTGATTTATTTATATTATTTGAAATATTGGATCCTAAAAATTACAACCAACCCTATCCATTATAAACTCTTTTATTTTATATGTTGGCAACCATTTGGTAACCACCTTTGAGGGGTTAACCAATGGTCATAAGATATATTTTTTTTGTAAGGTGACCAAGCACCAAGGTGGTTTTCTCAAATTTTGTCATTTTGACCCTTTTCAAAGGTCTAAAATGACCTAAATATAAATTTAAACATGTTAACATACTTGTTTCACTCTAACCATGCCCTGAAAACCTTAGAAACACACGAAAAATTTCAAATTTTTAAACTACAAGTTTTGGTGAGAAATCAAAATTTGAAAATTTAAACTAGTTAAATGCACACCTAAGATATCAAAATGAAAAATAAGCATGATTTAGGCATTATAAGGCCATAAAAATCATTCAAAAACCTTATTCAATGCAAAAACAAGCCAAAATTTCAAAATTTGCTCCCTAAGAGTGATGTTCTTGCATCAGACATACTTGGAAATTTGGCAAGCTGGGGTGACAAGTGCTATGTTAGACCAAATGACTAAATCAAAATTTATAGTAAATCAGGTAACCAAAAATCCAAGGCTACTAAATATCAAAAAACTTAAACAAGTAAACCTTAAATAAGAAAGATAGACTCACCAAATCAAATCGAGGATACATGTCAAAAAAGGATGGTAATCAAACATCAATGTGAAACTAGTAACAATCCTTAGTTAAACAAAGATGGGAAAGAAAAAATGGTAAAACAACATTTATGAGTGAGAAGTAAAAATCCTTAATCAACAATGGAAAAAAATGTGGATAAAAAGGGAAAACAACATTGATGAGTGAGAAGTAGCAAGCCAACCTCACTCAACAATGGGAAAAGTACTTGAAAGTAGAAATGGACTTAGGTGTCTACAAAAAGGGTGGTAAAATAATGAAAAATGGTAATAATAAATCTAGTAATATCTAGAGATTTAGGGAAATGGTGTAAAGAAAGTAATCTTAGTCACTCAAACATGTTGGTTTTGATCTAGGTATAGATAAAACTGAAATAAAGTAATGCCAGCATGTTTTTAAGATGTGAAGAAGAAGGAAGTATATAAGAAGGGAAAACATATTTAGAATCACAATTTGCCTATCAAGGAGGGAATTCAAATGGATGGAGGGAATAATGAAGGAAAAACCAAGGTAGAGAAACTCTTTATCAAAGTCAAAATACTCAAATTAGGTTTATCAAAACAAAAGGAATATCGACCTTAAGGACTTTGAAAACTTTACTTAGCCATATAGGTCTTAGGCCAACAAAAAAAATATGTATATCATCTAATGAAGGCTATATGAATAGAAATTAAAATGTACCTACCTTCTCATAATTTGTTTCCCATTCCTCAAGACCCCTTATAGAGTCATCAGTCTATTACAAAGATTGGGTACTTGTGTGAGAAAGTAGGTAGCACCATAGAGTTTTTTGAATTATCATATTCCAATCTACTAGCCTAACACACCCTAATAGACCTTGTCTCTATTTTGAGGCCATCTGTGGAGTTTGAGCTTCGATTGGAGATAGGAGATGTGCTTGTAATCTCATAGTTTAGTATGATTTTGAATTTTGAGGTTTGTATATTGCCTTTTATATGTCATTAATTTTTGTTTAAAATGTTTTGGATTTGAACTTTCTTGATTTCTTTTTCTATTCTCCCTCCATTTGGATTTGGAAAACCAAACATGGATGCTAATTATGACTTTCATTTGAATAATTGGGACTTAGTTGATAAGAGAGAGAACTTAGAGAGCACAATGTCTAAGAGTCTCATAAATCTAGGTAAAATAAAAGTGTTATCTTGATTTTAACCTTATTTTATATAATGTGGAGTGAAAATAAAGGAAACCAAGAGGAATAACACATGAAACAATTTGAATTACTTCAAATCACAAAGAATGTGAAAAAGGGTGAAAAAAGGGATACAATGACAAAAAAGTGTGAATATTTATCATAAGAATGAGGGAAATGTAAGAAAACATGTTAACACAGTTTGTTGTGCAAATTCCATCTATCAAAAGAAGCAAAAGCTAAAGTTGAGAACAAATAGCAAAAACTTTTAACCATTGCTAAAAACATTCTAGAAAAAAATGAAAATATGGTGATTTTATGAGGAAGGCCAGGTCCTATCCATGGTCTTACACTACAAATCATAAAAGAGAAACCCATGAGGGTGCAAAAAATTGTGTAAAAAGTATGAAAATAAAGACGATAAAAATACAACATGAGGAAGACCAAATCCTATCCATGTTTTTATAATGTAAATCATGAGAAAAAGGGAAACTAAAAGACAAAAATGGACTAACGTTTGTGAAAAGAGATAACTACTACAAAGGGTGAGACCCATGCAAGTATCCTACAAAAAGTGTTAGATAAACAACATAAAAAAACATGAAAAAAAGGGAAAGATTAGAAAATATGTGCATTGGTGGGCTCTTTGAAAATATGGCCATCACTAGTTTGAAGGTGATAGGTACTTGGACCAAGAATATCTTTGACTAAATAGGGACCTGACCATTTTTGGCATATTTACCTTCTTTGTCATGTGTGTAGTCTAATTTAAGGATAAGATCACCTACATTTAATGTGTAAACTTTAATACATTTATTATTTTGTTTGGAAATATGAGCCTTATATTGGTAATTATGTTATAAAGCAAGAAGATGATGCTCATGAAGAATATCGAGAGCATAAAGGTGAGCTTCACATAATTATTCATTGGGTATGATACTATGAAGAGATATAGGGAGAGAGGGAAGATCAACTTATAAAGGAAGGATTGAATCAGAACCATAGATTAGATAGAGAAAAATTGCCTTAGTGGTAGTACATATGATAGTACAATAGACCCAAGGAGTAAGATAGAGATGAAGATGCCAATTCATGTGTGTTTCAAAAATTGTCTTTTGGAGAATTTTATTGGTGGCCTCAACTTGGCCATTACATTGTGGATGATAGGGTGCAAAAAATTTATGATTGATTTTAAATTTAGCACATGTTATGTTGTAGAGCCTATTTATACATTATAATATATTTAAAATATTGTACATTAAAATTTACTATACACTTTTAATGTATTATCACTGAGGTTTAGGGCTAGGCCAAGCTCTAAGCAAGGGTTCAGGGGTGACAGCCCCCAATAATATTTTGGTACCCCTTTTTTTAGGACTATAGATACATGGTTTATCTATACTTTTATATGTGTGGTGTCATCACCCATGATTAATGAGTAACCTTTATGGATTGACTTGGCCCATAGTTTTGGAATCCATTGTTTTGTAAAACTACTATGTTGGTTACCTATTGATGTATTATAGATGGACATACAGTAGGTTAAAGGTTAGAAGAACTGAGTTGGAGAAGGTGAACAAAGTGTGTGCATTCAAGTGTGCATTCAAGAGAGTTTGTTAAGCATAGCTCTAAATAATATTTGTGCATTGTAATTATGAGAAGACTGATCTGAGAGTGGATTTTACTCTTTTTATCTTGTAATAAGATATGAGCAAGTGTTTCTTGGTGGATATATCTCACATTGGGTGAACCACATTAAATCCTATCTTATTGTTGTATATTTTAAATTTTGTTCTTTATGTATCTCTATTCATATCTCTTGTTATTACGATTCTATGAAATTCTTTGACATTAATTTTTGATTTATTTCTAATATCATAGAGCTATTTGACATCTTTGTTTTTAAAATTACCACCATTGTATAAAATTATAGTATGAGGGAAACCAAAGCAAGAAATGATTTTATTAAGGACAAATTTGGATATGGTGGTACCAATGACATTAACAAGGGGCATAAATTCAACCTATTTGGTAAAATATTCTATGGTTGTGATTATAAAGACATGCCCATCTTGAGAGCGAGGTAATTTACATATGAGATCAAATCCCCACATAGAAAATGGCCAGGGAGATTTGACAATTTGAAGCTCGATCAAAGGTAAATAGATTAAATCATCATGAATTTAGAAAGGATTACACTTTTTAGTAAATTTAATGGAATCTTTTTCAAAAGTGGGCCAAAAGTATCCCTTACATAGGCATTTGTAGACTATAGCATGTTTGCTATAGTGGCTACTACAAATTCCCCCATGTTCTTATTCAAGAAGAGGAGGAACCTATTATGCCTATTTTCCACACCCCTCAATTTTTCCAAAATCAATACTTTTTGCCATAGAGATGACCCAGTCATGAAATCTAAAACTATGTCTAAGACCCAATCAACTAATAGTATATTTAGATGCATATTTTTTATTATGAAATGATAATGATTAGATGATGAATGTATGTTTATATTTCAAAGTGGTTTCAAAAATCATGGTTGATAAATGAATAAAATGCACATATATATTTGTGAATGTGATCCATTATCTTAATTTTTTAGTCAAAGAAGGTTTTTAGATAGTATTTCATTTATGAATGGACTTTTAGATTTTGAGAGTTTGAGTAAGTTTATGAAGGCATATATATATAATTGAATTCTCATTTTATTTTAATCATTCAATAGACATTCAAAATTATTAACATATTAAATCATATTGGTACTTTACTTAGTTAGTTGTGAAGATATTAAAGGAGTCTTGGGGCATATTTGTTTTATTTCTAAGTTACTAATGATCAAAGCCTAAAACTTAAGATGATAGCTTGTTTTCTAAATATCTACTTTAAGATCAATTATCCTAATTTTTGAATGGCATTATTTTAAAAACATTGGGTCATGGTGTTAAGGTCTTAGTATCTTTGAAGTTATAAGGGTTAATTTTGAAATATGTTTATTTTCCTAAGTCTAAAGTTATGGCTTTGAGAGGACTCTTGGCTGAATAGTAAAGTATATCCAATATATTCATAGGCTTAATAGATGATATACCAATCGCTGGTATCCATTGGCAACATGACCCATCATGGCATGGCACAAGTTGGGATAAGTATTTAATTCAAAGGCATATTCATGAATCTTTGAGATATGCCAAGGATTTGGCGATAAGGTGGAAGTTAATGCTGACTAGACATGTCTCAAAAGGCAGAATTTAGAATGAAGTTAGTAGGAAGAATTAGTAACAAGTTTGGTTGTGCTAATAATGGGGTTAGCGAAGCTAATAAATGTGTCCTTGGTAAACACAAGACAATGATATTTGAGGATATCATCGAATTAGTTACAGTGGAAGGTGGTAGAGATAATTAGGGTGATTTTCTTGGTTTGTGTGTATTTTGCAAAGCTTAGATATAGAAGTGAATCTCTGCTAGCTGGATTTTTGAAGTTGTAGAGGTGAAATTTTGAGGATTTTAGATAGAAAGGTTTCAAGGATGCATTTCCAAGTATGATTCCTATAGTTTTGGATTAGTTTTAAAAATATTCTCAATGATTTTTAATGAAGTTTATAGTTTTATGAAGGAAATCATTCCTTAGTTGCATGAATGGAATAAATTTTAGTCTACATGACATTAATGGAAGCTCTAAGTTATTTTGGAATGGTTTTCATGACAAAATATAGGCTATGATATGAGAAGGTTTTTCAATTCTATCTGCCTGTAAATGATTTGAGAAGTTTTTAATGGTTTCTTTGAATATATTTGAGAGATTGTTACTTGTGTGATTGGGAATTTTGTCAGATGTGCGTAAGTTTTTATATGTATGGTGGGAGGAAAGGAAAGTTACAAGTTTTCAGTTTTTATTAATTATTTCCATGTATGTAAATGACTCTTGTCTAGTTGAAATAGAATGATGGATCAGGTTTTTATTTACATATTTCTTTGAGTAGTTTTCATATTTCAATATATATTGATAAAATTCTATGTAATCTTGTGTACTTGATGAATGCACAAACTTAAATAGATTTTCATTGAGATCCTTAATCTACGAATGAATATTTGATAATAATGAATTTTGTTTTTTAAAGTATTCTAGGCCTTAAAAAGTAGATAGATTTATTTGGTTTAAAGCCTAAATTTTGAAATAAAAAGAGTATGGAATTTAATACATGGTATTAGAGATTTATGAGTTTTGTTTATTTCAAAGGTCTATTTAAAGTATTCATGAAAGAGATTGTAGTGCATGCATTTTCATTTTTATTGACACAAATTCACATTCATATTATAAAATAAGTCTATTAACGTTGAAATAAGGTAAGTTTTTTTGGGCTCTAGGTAGAAATTCTAGATTTGATGGTTCTTCAAAATTTTGAAATACTTGGCATGATGGATGTTGTAAGTTGACAGATTTTATTGTCAACACATATATCTGTAGGTTTCAAATGTCTTTGAAAAGGTTTTTATGTGTTTGTTATAGTGAATATATCATAGGGTTTTGAATATTTTCTTGAACCACTGATTTGAAAAATTATAGACATGTTTCCTTGAATGTCTTTTCTAAGGCTTTAATTTTTTAAAATTATTTTAAGGTTCCATCATAGTATATTTTAAAGAACTTGTGTTGAAAGGTTTTTGTGTGGAACTCAATTTTCTAATTTCTATTCATATTTTATGTATATTTGGAGGATTGAACAGTTACTATGCATGCATGTCAGTTCTAGTTTCAAAAAGAAGGTTTTAATACATATAAATTGAGTTGCATCAAGATTTTGACTTCATGAAATTTTGGTTTTTTTCAAAAAACATAAGTTTTGGTTTCTTAGAATCAGATTTTTTAATTCAAAAAGATATAAATTGGTTTTATATAGTTGATATTTGAATGGATATAGTCAGATATTGTGCAAAATATGGAAAAAAAATCACACACACACACACACACACACACACACACACACACACACACACACACACACACATAGTCTTGAAGTTATACGTTTACTTGCTAGTTTTTAGTTGTAAGTGTGGTTTTAGGGTTTAGATTTATAAATGAGATTTATATTCAAATTATATTTTAGTATTGAAGTTTTTAGCTTTATCTTGAAATTGGATGTTGAAATCATGGTTCCCTGATGAACCCAACCACTTCTCATTTGAAATTTATATGAAGTTTATATGTTGAGATAATAATGTTAATTTTAGACATCATTTGGTGACTTCATTTTAGAAATATTTTACTGGAAATTCTTTGTCTTCAATTTTGGAATGGTCAGTTTATAGTTGATTTGGTGGAGATATAAAAAATTCATGACAATTATCAAGATCTTGTGAAATAAAATGATGATTATAAGTTTTAATGATTCATTTGGTTTAAAGATACAATTATGCTTTAGAATCTTGTATTTTCTAATTAATTAGTGAATTATTTTTAGTATATCATATACTTAGTGCATTCATTTTGATTGAGATATGTCTATAAATTGAGAACAGTTTTATTTATTCTAGACAGACATATGATTGATTTACAATTTTAAATTTTTGAGTTTATTTCAGATTATTTCAAAATGTCTGTATGGAACTAGCCTAGTCCTACTAGGAGTAGTGATGATAGGGGTTGGGGACATAATGTAGGTAATGATGTAAATTGGCCAAATCCTAATAGAAACATTCCTGAAGGTGGTTTTTATTCTAGAAGATTTGGCCCCAGGTTCTATAGGGGTACTAGGATGTCTATACATTTTGATACCTCATATCCTAAATTTTAGAATCTATTGAATAATTTTCCCCTTAATCCAATCAATAGAGGCCACAAGGGAAACATAGGTTTTTATGATCATAAGTTTGGAGTATAAATCCCTTCATAAAGTAGTTCTTCCCATCATATATAAAATAATCCATACCACCTTCTAATTCAGTCCCCTACAAGAATTTAACTAGCTATTGAACTTAATCCTATCAATCAAACCACCTGGTTTGAAATTGATAAAGTCCATTCCAAAAAATATGTAAATATAGCCATTCATTTAGATGAACCCTCACATTCTAACAAAGAACCTATTGTGAAATGTAAGAGGTTAGGTCTAGCATCTTCCCATAGTGATCTTGTTTTGGGATCTAAAAATTGAATTTGGGAATACATGGTTATGTTGGTAGGAGAAACACAGTGGTCACTCCTCCTTCCACTGCAAAGAAAAAAACTATAGAGAAAAGAGCTAAAAGTGAAATTGAACTTGATACTCTTATGGAGGTCAAAATGCTGAAAATGATCAAGTTGGAAGTTGATGATAACACAAGTGACTCTGGGATAAAGTTGGTGCAATTTCCTACTACAGAGATGGAATATATTGTGTATCTTAATTCTTAAGATAAGCCTTTGATTGAAGTACTTTTGGACTTAAATGATTATTAGAACTCTAGGGGATAAAATTTGTTTTTAGTTGAACTCTTGTATGGCACAAATTATTACTTTAAATTCATATTTTAATAGTTTTTTATGATAATATTTTAGAAATATAGAAGACTTAATTTTGATATAAATATATATGCTTAAATTATTTACATGCATTATGGTTAATATAAATGGAATTTTATTAATCTTTGACTTACCTATTTTATAGTGAATATATGTCTTCTATTATTTTATTATTTGATGAAAGTCCATACCTGTTAAGATTAGTATCTAGATTATATTTTAAAACTTGATCAATTAAGACTTTTAAAGTCTTAATTCAATATTTCCTTAACCAATAATTATTTATAATTAATTAAATTCTAAAAGTCAATTAGTTAATATAAACTAATAACTAACTAAAGTTAGTTATAACTTATTTTACATCTAAGTTTGAGGCATAAAAAGAGATCAAGGACTCATTTGGAGATAGAAGAACAACAAGTATTAAAGACTTACATATTTTGTGAAGTCAATCATTCATCTCTCTTCTTTCTATGTAACTTCTCTGAGATAGTATAAGTTTTACAAATGGACTCAATGGTACTTTATCTAATAATTGAGTAATTGCTTTAGCAACATAAGTATATCCAATTTTTATTATCATTTATGAGAGATTGTCTGAATATTTCTAAGCTTAACACATTTTGATAATTGATATTTATAGTTCTATGCATAAATTCTAAGTATTCAACTTGAATAATGATGAACACTTTGTTATTTTGTGACATTTCATTGATCTATTTTGATTGTAAAGTTGTCACTCAAGTTATTGTAAGGAAAGATGTTTTTTCTCAATAAAATATCTATTTTATACTAAGATGACTCTCCTTTGAGACTCACACACTTTATTGTACTTTATATTATTTCCAATTTTAATATATTTTTATCTTTCAAATTTTCTTAATTTAATTTCTATTTATGTTTCTTAGTTTTATCTCCTATTTCATTTCTGATTTAGTTCTTTAATTAGTTTCTTAAATTAATACTTTATTTTTTTCTTAGATTAGATAGTATAAATAGGTTATTATTTTGATCAGTCCCTTTCTTTATTTATTTTCATAGATTTTAAGTTCTTTAGTTTTAATCTTAATCTTAGTTTCTTAATCTATTTAGATTTATAGTTATTTTCTCATTTTTGCTATATCTTTAAAGTTCTTGTTAGTTGTTAGTCATAGATTAGATTCTAAGTTATTTATATTTCATTTTTCAATATTATTTTTGTTTTAATATTAGACTTATTATTTGTTTAGTTACTATTTGTTTCTTAGATAGTTGGTTTAATTTGAGTTTAGGTTTAGTCTTAGTTCAGTTTATTTGACCTTTAGTCCTTGGTCTTTTTCTTATTTTACATTGTTTTTTTAGTTTAAACTTAGTTGTTTTAGATAACTTCTTTTTATTTTCTTAGCTTAGTTGTTCTATGTTTATTTTCTTTAATTTATTTTTTAGCTTTTATTTTTTGTGTTCCTTGAGTTTGCTTGGTTTGATCTTTACTTGATTTGATATTTATTTGTCTTAACTCAAATCTATTTCTTTATATTTTTGGTCTGTCTTTTGAGGTTAACTTGGAATATATTGTAATGAGAAGCAAAATACTTACTTGAATATATATATATATATATATATATATATATATATATATATATATATATATATATATATATATATATATATATAATCAAGTTTATATTCTTCAAGAGATTATCTAGTTCATAGTTTTCTTTTTTAGATGGAATAGATTATAATTTCTTATCTAAACTGATTCATGATTGGAGGAAGTAGATTTTTGGTTATTATAATAGAGTATGTTATATTTGATAACTTATTGATTATTTTATAGAACCTATAAAAAAAACCCTCACATATTTAGGATTATTATTGAACCTTTATAACCTCATGATTAGATTGGTACAATTCCACCTTGACCTTCATGATAGGTGAAAGTGTTGATTCATTGACGGTGCATTTTCTATCATGAACAAATTTGGTGACTCCATTGGGAAAATTTGATCAAAAAACTAATTTGTTTTAATTTTTATTTTCTTCTCACCTATGGTACTTAGTGGACAACAACCTACTATTATTCAATCTAGGATGATCAAGTTAATGTTACTTTTAATCTAACATATTATGCATGGTATAATCATCCTAAACATCTTCATCAAGTCATTCAGGTCATAAATTAAGAAAAAAAATTATATAATTTGAGATTAATTGGTATTCAAATCTTACATGTGAAACTCAATGAGACATTCTAAATTTAAATAGAAGAATTCAAGAAGATATAGCTATAGTTTTAGATGCTAATCCTAGACCTAGAGCTCATTTTATTTTTGATTCTTTTCCATTTGATAATTTTATTTTACCTTCTAAAATTTCTATTAAAAATGTTTAATTAAATCAAGTACATCAAATTTAAAATAATCAATCTATTTAGGTAGAAGCTGTTAAAACTTCCAATGGGAGAACAACCAAAAGTTCAAGTAGAATAGAGAATATAGGATCTGATTCATGGTTTGAAAAACAAAAAACAATAGAGAACAAGATGATCTCATTGAAGGTGAAGATGAATAATAAGTCCAAGTATAATAATAGATAGTTGTAACTCCATGGATTTTTACAAATCCAATTAATGTTGGAAACCATCCTGGTAAGTTGCCTTCTCTTAAAGGGTTTAATATGCCAAAGTTTTCTAGTGCTCTTAGATAATTTTGGGAAGATAATTTAGATGCTTTTAGATTAGTTTATGTTACTCTTATAATAACAAGTTAAAACATTTTATTAAAGTTTTTTGCTCAGACACTTGAAGAAAAATCTTACCAAGCATTTATTAGTCTACCTACCAAGGTTATTGATACTTGGAGAGATATTGAAGATTGGATAAAGCTATCCTTTGAAAAAGATAAAGAATATTTTGACTCTAGTTAATGATTTTATGAATTTTTCCCTTTATCTAGGTGAGACCATTTATCATTTCATTTCTAGGTTCACTAAGTTATGTCAAAAGATCTCACGTGATCTTAGACCTTCTAAAAAGTTATCTAGACTTTATTTTTGTAGTGCTTTGATTTTAAAATATAAAATGGTTCTAAAATATAGAGATATTATAGAATATAATTAAACTATAAAATTTTATATTTAATATAAAAATAAGCTTAAACTCATTAGATTTTAAAAAAGGTCTTCCATTGGATTAAATTCAAATAACCTAAAAATTCTAAAAGCCATACAAAGTCTAGGTAATGAGTTGGTCATTGTTAAGAGATAGTTAAATGATAAACCTTCTTTCTCTAATATAAATAATAAAGAAGATAAAAATAAAGATATCACTTATTACTATAATGTTTGTGAACTAGATCATAATCTAGATACATGTCTTGCTATTCTTAAGTTCAATAAATTTTTTCATAGAAAAGATGAAATATCTGAAGATCTAGTATATAATATAAACACTCTTGATGATCCATCAGAAAATGAGAATGATTATGTTGTGAATACTAGAAATAAGGATTATAGTTCATCTCAAAATAATAAAATGGAAAATGATAAATCTTCTTCTGATGATAAAATAAAAATAGTTCATAAATAATGCAAATAATTCAAATGATAATAGTGCACAAAATATTCTTTTTTCAATTGGTTATAATAATAGTCATATCAACATTATAAACCTAAATTTTTTAGACAAACTGATGATAACATTTATAACATAATTGATGATTTGTTAACAATTAAAGATGGATTTTCTTTACTATAGATAGCTAGTCTTCCATAAAAATTGATAAGATTAATGAGTCTATTAAAAATCCTAGAACTGATGTAGGCTTACAAGAAGAAAATAAAAATGAACATATTAATACTCAACATTTTGACCCTTTTGCTGATTACATTCATCCTTTTTATATTATATTTAAGATTTATAACAAAATAATTCATAATTGTATCTTAGATATAGGTGCCTCAAATAATATTATGCCTAAGTCCATTGCAAATCAATTAAGTATATCTTATGAAGCATATACTAGGAAGCTTATTGGTTTTGATTCTAGATAAACTAAGAGCTATGGTAAGTTTCATAACATAGTCATTAAAATTATACAAGATGAAAGAATTAGATCTATGACTAATGTCCAAGTGTTGGATATTTCTAGTAATTACGTAATGTTATTAAGAAGAGATTGGTCTAAGGGAATTGGGGCTTTTGTTGGGAAATATATAACATGGGTTCTTGTTAACAATGAAATTGCTTTTAAAAAATGGTAAGATTTTTCTAGTATACCTATTGAGTCACTTTCTTCTTCTAATATTTATTACATTGAAACTATAATTTAAACATGAATTGTTGAATTTAGATGAACTAAAAAATCAACATGAATAAATATTTGAAAAGAATATTTTATGGTCACTTTAATTTGATGGAGCTTATTCTCAATGAGTTAATGGTGTTAAAATTTGTCTGATTTCTCCTATGGGTGAAATGTTTCATTTATGCCTTCAAATTTTCTTTTAAAAATACTAATAATAAAGTAAAATTTGAAGCATTATGTTTAGGATTGGAAAAGGCCATAAAACTAAACATTAAGTATTTAGAAGTCTTTGGAGATTTAGAGTTAGTTGTTAGACAAGTTAGTAAGATTTATAAGACTAATCAAACTCATCTACATCATTACATATAAAAAGTTTGGTCATTACTTGAAAAATTTAAATATTTTAACATTACACATATTCTTAGAGAATTCAATATTAGAAGTGATAAACTTATTGTTTATGTAGCCAATCTAACTCTAAGTAAGACTAAACCTACTATAAACTTTTTTTTTGCTGAAATTTTTCATCCTAAAATTCATGATTTAAATGATAGTTGGCCTATGTTTAGTTATGATGAACATATAGATTCTTTCATTAAAGAAAATTATTTTGATCATGATGATTATGTGCTAAATTATAGAGATTATTTACAATCAAGATTGCTTGCTAGTTTGATAAATTTAGAATCTATGTTCACACCCAATGATTAGCCTAAAATCTTGATAATAGAATAACCATCAAGGAGAATCATAGGTGAGACCATTCCTATAAATTTAGGTATTGAAAAAGATCTAAAATATGTTTATTTAAGAATTTAAGTTATTGATAATGAGAAGGTCAAATTCATTAAATTGTTTAAAGAATTCATTGATGTTTTTGCCTAGTTATATAAAGATCTTAAAGGTTATGATACTAAAATTATTAAACATGACATATCTATTAAGTCTTGTATCACATCTGTTAGGCAGAAAATACAAGAATCAACCCTTTATTAGAATACACCATTAACAAAGATTTGGATAAGATGATTGATGTTAGTGTTTTTTTTTTTTTTTGGTAACATATTCAGAATGGGTAGCTAATCTAGTTCTGGTTAGTAATAAAAATGGTGACATCATATTGTTTGTAGATTTTAGAGATCTAAATAAGGTTAGTGTTAAAGACAATTTTTTTCTACCAAACATAGATTCGATTTTGTAACAGGTTGAAGGATTAGAAATGATGTATTTATTGGATGGATTTTCTAGTTATAATAATTTTTTTTAAAATCCTAAAGATAGACATAAAACTACTTTTACTACTCATAGAGGTACTTTTGCTTATAACATAATGCCTTTTGAATTGATGAATGCAAGATCTAATTTTTAAAGAGCTATGCATGTTACTTTTGATTATTTGATTGGCATTATTATTCAAGTTTATTTAGATGATCTCATCACTCATTCTAAAAAGAGGAAACAACATTTAGACTATCTTCGTGAAGTTTTCACAAGGTGTAAAAAATTTGGCATTTCTTTGAATCCAAAGAAATTAGTTTTTGGTGTTGCCGAGAGTAAGTTGTTAGGACATATTATTTTAAAATATGGTATTTATATTGATCTTGAATGTGTCAAAGCAGTTAAATAACTACCTCCTCCCAAAGATTAGTTTAGTCTAAGGTCTTTCTTTAGTAAAATAATCTTTGTTAAAAATTTTATTTTAGATTTTATTGATAAATCTAATCCATTGCAAATATTGCTTAAGAAAGATAAGATATATAATTGGGATAAAAATACTGAGTTAGATTTTAATTATGTCAAAGATGCCATTGCAAGTGCTCCTATTCTTGCTAAACCTGATTTGATCAAAGATGCCATTGCAAGAGTGATCTAATATACCTGTTCTATCTTATCTTTTAAAACAACCAACCATTCAAGTGAGGCTTGCTAAGTGGATTTTATGTATTCAAGAGTTTGATCTTGAATTCAAAAATTCCAAAACAATCAAAGGTAATAAAATGGCAAAACACTTAGCTAAAAATTATTCCTCAAACATTAATGTTTTACTTTTTTTAGTTGATGAAAAATTAAATGCAAAACCACATTTAAAAACTATGAAGATTGTTGATTTTTCTAAAAATTTTAAGTTTGGTCTTGAAATGAATGAATGGGATTTTTTTTCTATCTGAAGATGATTGGTACCATGATTTAGTTTATTATTTTTAAAATTAGGTATATCCTAATAACTTAAATAAAAATCAAAGATATTCCTTAATATTAAAAAAATAAATTTATGTTTGTTATAAACTTTTATATTCTATCGTAATAGAGATAGAGTTTTGTTGAGTTGTCTTACACATAATCAAAGGCAGAAGGTTCTTAGAGACTGCCATAAAAGAAATTATGGTAGATATTATGCTACAAAAAAAACTATTTATAATATTTTAAGAGTGGGTTGTTATTGGCCTACTATGTTTCAAGATGCTTAGAAGTTATTTTGTTCTTGCATGCCTTGTCAATTATTTTTTAGAAGAGATAAAATGCTTGTAATACCTTTAAATCTTATTATTCCTGAAAAAAATTTTACAAAATTGAGTATTGACTTTATTTTAAATATTCACCTACCTTCATCTATAGGTCATAGATATATTTTAATAGCCACAGATTATTTCACTAAGTGGCTTGAAGCCAAAACACTTAAGAGTTTGGTAATAGGTAAAGTAATCTCTTTCTTAGAAAATTAGATTTTTTCAAGATTTGAAGTCCCTTAAAAAATTATTTTAGATAATAGACCTCAATTTGTTTTTAATGAATTTATATATTTTTTAAGAAAGTAATCGATCATATCTAGTCATTTATCTAAGTGTTATCCTCAAGGTAATGGACAAGCTGAGTCCACGAATAAAAATCTAATTTCAATTATGAAAAAACTAGTTTGTGATAATAACAAAAATTAGAATCTCAAGATTTTTGAAGCTTTATGGGATGATATAACTATAATTAAGGTAGAAATTGGTTATTCACTTTTTATTTTAGCATATGGATTTGAGGCTACCTTGCTAAAAGAACTTTATATTTCTTCAGCTAGAACTGCTTTGTAATATGTAGCTGAAGATACAAATTTAATTGAATAAAGATTACATGATTTAGGAGATCTTGACGAATCTAAAGAAACAACATTACAAAAATTAGAAAAAACTAAATAGAAATTAAAAAAGTTTTTTGATAAAAAAGTTTGTAACAAAAAGTTTAATATGGTGATCTAGTCTTTTATTGGGATGAAGCCCATGAAGATCTTAGAAAACATCACAAATTTAACTCATTATGGCTTGGACCTTATAGAATTTCCATATTTCTTGGAAAAAATGCTTTTCATTTAAAACATCTTGAAGGAAATTGTCTACGTTACTCAGCTAATGCCCATCATTTGAAATTGTTTCATGATTAGTTACTTTTTTAGTTTGTTTTTTTGTTTTATTTTTTGTTTTCTTTTTAGTTTGTTGTTTCCCTTCTTTTCTTTGTTGTTTTTTTTATACTTTGATTTTAAAATTATTAATGTTGTAAATGAAAAGCATCACATTATCAAGGAAGAATACAAATAAGCTACAAATTTATGATAAGTATCAATTCATTTTCAAAAGTTATGCTTATAAATTTAGTTTTTTGTAATAAATAAATAATATATGTTGAGTTATGTTTGGTTATTAGTGTTACTTCATTTTCAAATTTTATAATTAAGGTATTTGAATTAGAATGTATATCCAACCTAAACTTCCTTGTTATATCATTCCCTTTTTTCATATTGTGCTAGTCAAATAATCCATTCCTTGGTGAAATTCATTATTAAAAGAGGTTCATGCTTAGCTACTTAAGAAATGATTTACCTCGATCACACTCTCAAGATTATTTCTTTATCAATAGGGAATTTATTACTACTCAATTTTATTACACAAAAGTCACTAGCAAGGTCTCTAGTATTATGCCAATTTTTCACATCCCTCAATTTTTCTAAAATTAATACTAATTGCTATAGAGATGACCCAGTCATGAAATCTAAAACTGTGTCAGGGACCTAATCAACTAATAATATATTTAGATGCACATTTTTTTATTATGAAATAAAATTATTAGATGATGAATTCATGTTTATATTTCAAATTAGTTTCAAAAATCATGGTGGATAAATATATTAAATGCACACATATATTTGTGAATGTGATTAATTATCTTGATTTTTTAGTCAAAACAAGTTTTGAGATAATATTTTAGTTATGAATGAACTTTTAGATTTTGATAGTTTGAGAAATTTTATGAGGAGTCTTTAGATTTTTTAGATGATTTGATTATTGATGTATAATGGATAATGAGATTTCATAATGATTGTCACAATTTGAGAACAATATTATATGTAAAAACAATGTATTTCTTGTTGAAACCCCTTATGAAGACACATATATAATTGAATGCTCATTTTATTTCTGTCATTAAATAGACATTAAAAATTATTGACATATTAAATTAGATTGGTACTTACTCAGTTAGTTGTGAAGATATTAAAGGAGTCTTGACACCTATTTTTTTTATTGCTAAGTTAGTAATGATCAAAGTCTAAAACTCAAGGTGGTAGCTTGTTTTCTAAATATCTACTTTAAGATCAATTATCTTAAGTTTTGAATGGAATTATTTTGAAAACTTTGGGTCACAGTGCTAAGGCCTTAGTATCTTTGAAGGTATAAAGGTTCATTGTGAAATATGTTTATTTTCCTAAGTCTAAAGTTATGGTTTCAAGAGGACTATTGGATTAATGGTAAAGTATATCCAATATATTTGTAGGCTTAATGAGCTAGTATCCATTGGCAACATGACCTATCATAGAATGGCATAAGGTGGCATAAACATCTAATTCAAAGCTATATTTATGAAGCTTCAAGATATGCCAAGGATCTAGTGGTAAGGTGGAAGTTAATGATGATTAGACATGTCTCGAAAGGTATAAGTTAGAATTAGTAACTAAGTCTAGTTGTGTTGGTAATGGGGTTAGAAAAGATAATAAATGTGTCTTTGGTAAACATAAGCCAATGAGATTTGAGCACATTGTTGAATTGTTTATGGTGGAAGGTAGTGAAGATAAGTAGGGTGATTTTATTGTTTTGTGTTTATTTTACAAAGATTAGACATGGAAGTGGAGCTCTGCTAGATGGATTTTTGAAGTTGTAGAGGTGAAATTTTGAGGATTTCAAATAGAAAGGTTTTGAGGGTGCATTTCCAGGTATGATTCCTATAGTTTTGGATAAGTTTTGAAAATATTCTCAATGATTATGAATGAAGTTTGTAGTTTTATGAAGGAAATCATTCCTTAGTTGCATGAATGGAATTAATTTTGGTCTGCATGACATTAATAAAAGCTCTAACTTATTTTTGAATGGTTTTCATGACAAAATACAGGCTATGGTATGATAAGGTTTTTCAAGTATGTCTGCATGTAAATGGTTTGAGAAGTTTTTAATGATTTCTTTGAATATATTTTAGAGATTGTTGTGTGATTGGGGATGTTGTCAGATATGCATAAGTTTTTTTATGTATGGTGGGAGGAAAGGAAAGTTATAGATTTTCAATTTTATATTATTACTCCCATGCATGAAAATGAATCTTTTTTGGTTAAAATAGAATGATGGATCAAGTTGTTGTTTACATGGTTATTTGAGAATTTTTCATCTTTTAATATATATTGATAAGCTTCTATGTAGTCCTATGTGCTTGATGAATGCACAACCTCAAACAAATTTTAGTTGAGAGCCTCAATCTATGAATGAATAGTTGATAATAATGACTTTTGGTTTTTGAAATATTCTAGGTCTTTAAAAAAGTACAAAGTTATTTGGTTTGAATCCTAATTTTTGAAATACATAGAGTATGGAATTTAATATGCGGTATTAGATATTTATAGGTTTTGTTTATTTTAAAGGTCTATTTAAAGTATGCATGAAAGAGATTATGGCACTTGAATTTTCATTTTTCTTGACATAGAGTCACATGTATATTATAGAACAAGTCTGTCAAGATTGAAATAAGGTAATTTTTTTGTGCTCTATGTAGAAACTCTAGATTTGATGGTTCTTCAAAATTTTGAAATACTTGGCATTATGGGTTTTGTATGTTGATGGATTTGCTTGTTGTCATGGATATCTGCTAGTTTCAAATGCATTTGAAAAATATTTTGTGTGTTTTCTCTAGTGAATATATCACATGGTTTTGAATATTTTCCTGAACCACTAATTTGGAAAATCATAGACATGTTTCCTTGAATGTCTTCTCAGAGGCTTTACTTTTTCAAAAGTATTTTAAGGTTCCATCATATTATAATGTTAAAACACTTATATTGAAGGGTTTTTGTGAGGATCTCAATTTTGTGATTTTTGTTCATCTTTTATGTATATTTGGAGGAGTCAACAGTTATTATGCATGCATGTTAGTTCCATTTTTTAAAATAAGGTTTTAATACACAGAAATTGAGTTGCATCAAGATTTTAACATCATGAAATTTTGGTTGTTTTCAAAAAACCTAGGATTTGATTTCTTATAATTAGTTTTATTTGTTCAGAAATATAGAAATTGGTATTATATAGTTGATATTTGAATAGATATAATTGGTTATTATGCAAATGATGGGTAGAAAATTACCATATATATATATATATATATAGTATTGAAGTTATGAGTTTACCTATCAATTTTTAGTTTTAAGTGTGGTTTAAAGGTTCATATTTAAAAATGAGATTTCTATTAAAATTATATCTTAGTATTAAATTTTTTAGCTTTATCTTGAAATTAGACATTGAAATCATGGTTGTCTGATGAACTTAGTTACTTTTAATTTGAAATTTATATGAAGTTTATATGTTGGGAATGTGTGTGTGTGTGTGTGTGTGTGTGTGTGTGTGTGTGTGTGTGTGTGTGTGTGTGTGTGTGTGTGTGTGTGTGTGTGTGTGTGTGTGTGTGTGTGTGAATAGTCTTGAAGTTATGAGTTTACCTATCAATTTTTAGTTGTAAGTGTGGTTTAAAGGTTCAGATTTAAAAATGAGATTTCTATTAAAATTATATCTTAGTATTAAAGTTTTTAGCTTTATCTTGAAATTAGACATTGAAATCATGGTTGTCTGATTAACTTAGTTACTTTTCATTTGAAATTTATATGAAGTTTATATGTTGGGAATATATATATATATATATATATATATATATATATATATATATATATATATATATATATATATATATATATAGTCTTGAAGTTATGAGTTTAACTATCAATTTTTAGTTGTAAGTGTGGTTTAAAGGTTCAAATTTAAAAATGAGATTTCTATTAAAATTATATCTTAGTATTAAAGTTTTTAGCTTTATCTTGAATTAGACATTGAAATCATGGTTGTCTGATGAACTTAGTTACTTTTCATTTGAAATTTAAATGAAGTTTATATGCTGGGACTATAATGTTAATTTCAAACATCATTTGGTGATTTCATTTTTGAAATATCTTACTAGAAATTTTTTTCTTCAATTTTGGAATGGTCAGTTTATAGTTGATTTGGTGGAGATATTAAAAATTCATGACAATTATCAGGATCTTATGAAATAAAATGATGATTATAAGTTTTGAGGATTTAGTTGGTTTAAAAATATAGTTTTGCTTTAAAATCTTATACTTTTTGATGAGTCAATGGATTATTTTTAGTATATCAGATGCTTGGTGCATTCAATTTGATTGAGATATGTCTATATATTGAGAACAATTCTTTTATGCTAGACATACATATGATTGATTTGTAGTCTTAAATTTTTGAGTTTATTTTATATTGTTTCAAAATGTCTAGATGGGACTAGTCTGGTTTTGATCTGAGTAATGATGATAGGGGTTGGGGATAGAATTTGAGTAATGATTTAAATTAGTCAAATCCTAATAAAAACATTCCTAGAGGTGGTTTTTATGCCAAAATATTTGACCCCAAGTTCCATAGGGATACTAAGACGTCTATACATTTTAATGCCTTAGATCCTAAATTTTGAAATGTCTTGAATAATTTATCTTTTAATCTAATCAGTAGAGGCCATGGGGGAAATATATTTTTTATGGCCATAGGTTTGGAGCAAGAAACCCTTCACAAAGTAGATCTTACCATCATCTAAAAAATAATCCACATCACCTTCCAATTCAGTGCCCTAAAAGAATTTAGCTAACTATTAAACTTAATCCTACTAATTAAGCCACCCAGTTTGAAATTGAGATAATCCATGCCAAAAATTATGTAAATTAGGCCATTCCTTTAGATGAAACTACACCTTATCACATAGAACCTATTGTGAAATGTAAAAGGTTAGGTCTAATATCTTCTGATAGTGAGCTTATCTTGGGATCCAAAAATTTGAATTTGGGAATATGTGGTTATGCTGGTAGGAGAAAGATAGTAGAAATTCCTCCTTCCACTACAAAGAAAAGAGTTGAAAGTGGAACTAAGCCTAATAATCCTATGGAGTTTAGAGTGATGAAAAGGATCAAGTTAGAAGTTAATGATAACACAAGTGACTCAAGGACAAAGTTGGTATAGTTTCTTGCTATAGAGATAGAATATAATATGTATCATAATGTATAAGATAAGCCCATGATTGAAGTACTTTTAGACTGAGATGATTATTGCACCTCTTTGGGGTAAAATTTGTTTTCATTTAAGATCTTGTATGGGAGAACTTTTCACTTTCAGTTGGATACTTTAACTTCAGATTTGATAGTTTTTATGATAATATTTTGAAAATATAGAAGACTTAATTTTGATATAAATATATATGCTTAAGTTATTTACATGCATTATGGTTAATATAAATGGAATTTTATTAATCTTTGAATTACCTATGTTATAGTTGATATATGTATTCTATTATATTATTATTTGATGAGGGTCCCCACCTATTAAGATTAGTACCCACTCTATATTTTAAAACTTGATCAATTAAGACTTTTAAACTTTTAATTAAATATTTTCTTAACCAATAATTATTTATAATTAATTGACTTCTAAAAGTTAATTAGTTTATATAGACTAATAACTAGCTAAGGTTAGTTATAACTTATTTTTTAATTAAATTTGGGGCATAAAAAGAGATCAAGGACTCATTTGGAGATAGAAGAAAAATAAGTATTGAAGAATTATACATTTTGTGAAGTCAATTATTCATCCTTCTTCTTTCTATGCAACTTCTCTAAGATAGTACAACTTTTACAGATGGACCCAATGGTACTTAATCTAATGATTGAATAATTACTTAGGTAACACGGGTATATCTAGTTTTTATTATCATTTATGATAGATTATCTAAATATTTCCAAGATTAACATATTTTAATGATTGTTGTTTATACTTCTATATGCAAATTCCAAGTATTAAACCTAAATAATGATGAACACTTCACTATTTCATGACATTTCATTGATCTATTTTGATTATAAAGTTATCAATTAAGTTATTGTAAATAAATATGTTTTTTCTTAATAAAATCTCTATTTTATGCTAAGATGACCCTCCTTTAAGATTCATAAATTTTATTGTACTTTATATTATCTCTAATTTTACTATAGTTTTATCTTTTAATTTTTTTTAATTTAGTTTCTATTTGTGTTTCTTATTTTTATCTCCTATTTCATTTTTGCTTTAGTTCTTTAATTCATTTCTTAAATTAATACTTTGTTTTATTTCTTAGATTAGATAGTATAATTAGGTTATTACTCTAATCAGTCCTTATATTTATTTGCTCTTATATATTTTAAGTTCTTTAGTTTTAATCTTAATCTTGGTTAGTTTCTTAATCTATTTAGATTTTGGTTATTTTCTCATTTATATTATATCTTTAAAGTTCTTGTTAGTTGTTAATCATAGATTAGTTTATAAGTTATTTAGATTTCAGTTTTCAATATTATTTTTGTTTTAGAATTAGATTTGTTATTTGTTTAATTACTAGTTATTTCTTAGATAATAGGTTTAATTTGAGTCTATATTTAGTTTTAGTTCAGTTTATTTGACCTTTAGTCTTTGGTCTTTTCTTATTTTATGTTGTTTTTTTAGTTTAGACTTAGTTGTTTTAGATAGCTTCTTATTCTTTTCTTAGCTTATTTATTCTATGTTTATTTTCTTTAGTTTGTTTGTTAGCTTTTTTTTGTTGTGTTTCTTGAGTTTTATTGGTTTGATCTTTACTTGATTGAATACTTATTTGTCTTATCTTAAATTTATTTCTTTATATTTTTGGTTTGTGTTTTGAGGTTAACTTGGAAAATATTACAGTGAGAAGATATTACTTGAATATATATATATATATATATATATATATATATATATATATATATATATATATATATATATAAGGTTTCTATTCTTCAAGAGATTATCTAGTTCACAAGTTTTTTCTATTAGATAGAATAGATTATAGATTCTTATCTAAACTGATTCATAATTGGATAAAGTAGATTTCTGATTGTTATAATGGAATATATTACATTTGATAACTTATTCATTATCTCCTAGAACTTATAAAAAAACTTATCACATCTTTATGATCATTATTAAACCTTTAAAACCCCACAATTAGAATGGTATGATTCCTCCTTGACCTTCATGATAAGAAAAAGGGTTGATTCATTGATAGTATATTTTCCATCATCAACAAAACTTCATCTTGCATAACACATTGTAACAAGGTACCTTCATCATTATGATAATAAAGTATGTAATATAAAAATACATACTTAAAATCTTGTTTGTGAATGCAAGTCTTTTCATGAGAATTTAAGTTGGGAGGATAAGTTTGGTGTTCCAAAAATTGAATGATGTCTTTTTACCAGAGGATTTGTCGAATGGTGATAGACTTGATGTGGCAAATAAGTGAATCATGTGGTTGATTAGAAGACAAATATTTTTTTATTTGGATAAGAAAAGTGGGATCAGTAAGAACTCGATGTAGATGAAAAAGAGATGTTGAAGAAGAAACAAAATCAATGATAAAATTTTGATCTTGAGAGACAGGCTCGATAGTGAAAAAAATAAAATCTTTGGTGAGATTAGTTGTAATTTGATGATAATAAATAATATTATCACTTTTGCATTGGTAATCACCATTGACTTGGTGGTAAATGAGTTGGGAATCATCTAAATCAAGATCAACTCTCATGCCTAAGATTAAAGCTTCATATTTTACCATGTTGTTAATTACATTAAATGTTAAGCAAAAATCTAAAGGGATGGATTTTCCAAGAGGAATCATAAGAATACAACCCACCTCAACTCCTTAAATTCATTTAATACCATCAAAACTAAGGGTCCAAGTATCCTTGTGTAAATCAACATTAATTTCAGGAAGTTCTTTGATAACTACTTTTGGTTTAGTAGTATCGAGGAGGATAGTGGATTCATCAAGATGACTTACATCAAGATCAATAATAAAGTTATGGAGGTAATATTTAAGAGATATAGCTTGGTTGAGACCTTTAATATGGATAATATTATCATCAGGAAGACTATCTTGAAGGTGATCAGTAGAAGGCACAAGAGCTATGACAAGTTGATCAAATCTAATTTATCTTTTGATAGATTTTTAGCAATAAATTAGAGATAAAATTCCATGAGAAGGACCATCCACTTTATAATTATATATCCAAGAAGAAAGGCTTTGGATAATAAGTGGTGAAGGGGGTTGAAATGAATGATAACATAAATTGTCTGATAAATTATGTAATGTCAAATTTTTTCAAGCATAAAATATATGGTGAGGCAATCGTATTCAACTTTTTTGTAACATTTCTTATGATCAATGAGGCCTTGACTGATATAGTATATGGTATACTCACTTCTAGTATCATCTTGTTGGTAAAGTATTGATCCAACTAATATGGATGTGAAAGAAGTATATAGGAGTAAAGGTTGATTATTTGAAGGAGGATGAAGAGTGGGTTAATGAAGCAATAATTATTTAATATTATATAATAATTTTTTATAAGGGTACATCCATTCTAAATAATTAGCTTTCTTAAGAAGAAAATTGATGGAGTGAATATGGTAAACCATTTTGGGGATGAATAATCTAATTACCCTAAGTTTATTGAGATAAGTGTGGATGTCTAGAATGGATCAAGGGATGGGCATATTGATGATATAATTAATTTTGGTAGGGTAAACATCAATGCCATGGAGAAAGAATAAAAATATTAATAGTTTTCTAGATGCAACACCAAAGACACATTTGTAAGGATTTAGTCTAACTTTATATTTGAGTAGACAGTTGAAGATGATGGAAAGATAAAAAAGATGAGTCTTGAAAATTTTAGACTTAGTAATAAGGAAATACACATAGGTTTCTTAAATTTTATGAATAAGATCATGAAAGATATGAGTCATTTCTGATTGATAAGTAGCTCTGACATTTTTGAGTCTGAAGGACATTTTAACATAGTAATATATGCCCCATTCCATGGTGAAGGTTATCTTATGCTAGTCTTTAGGGGTAATGTGAATTTGGTTATATCCCAAGAAACCATCCATAAGAGATAACATTTCATAACCAATGGTGGAATCAATAATGACATCTATTAAAGGTAGAGGTAAATTGTCCTTGGGACAAGAAAGATTAAGATTATGGGAAATCAATGTAGCTGTGAATGACCATGGTAACCTTTTTTTTGAATAAGAACTATGTTAGAAACCCATTCAAAATAATCCACTGGTTTGATAAAATTAGGATCAAGAAGTTTGATAATTTCTTTGTGACATAAGGTGGAAACCTTGGGTGGAAATTTTTGTTGCTTTTGATGCACATGTTTGGTATCAAGATAAGTGATGAATATTATGCATCACAATGCTAGGGTCAATACTAGGCATGTCCTCATAAGACCAAGCAAAAATCTCATGATATTTATCAAAAATAAGTTAAAGCTATCATGTTCAGCAATTTAAATTTTATAGAAACTATAATTAGTTGAGGACATGATGGAGTACCATATTTAGTGATAAGCATAACATTTCCATCTTAGAAATAGTATGGTGCATTAAGTAAAGAGGAAATTGGATTAGATTTAGGATCGATGATATTGATGAAGTTGTTGAAACAAGGGGATTTATTTTTTGAATTCTTGAGTTTGTGATGCTATCGAGGATGTTGAGGTTCTCAAGCATTAAGTAATTCAAGAATATCTTCATCACTAGGCAGAGTGGGAAGAGGACAATAATACTCAACACCTACTTTGAGATTGATAATTTGATTACCATGGCAATCATATTCTAAATGTATATGATGGACATATGTGGCCTTTGAATTTAATGTAATCTTGGGAGTAGGAGTAGAGGGATTGAAAAATATTGGTATATCATTAGTTTCTTTAATGAGGGAAGAATCATATGTAATGATGGGATCTATAGGTGTTAAAGAAGATGAAAGAATTTTCAAAGGTTTGGAAGGTAGGATTTTTTTTACCACCTAAAAAGTATCAAGAAGTGGAGAATTAACAAGAGGTACATGACCTTCAGGATCTAATTCATGGTCTATGGAAATGGTATGGACATCCTAGTTGAAATAATGTATTTGAGCTAAATATTTTTGATAATGTTAAACATCCAAGTCTTGATATTAAGCTTGAGCCATGATGTACTTATCATCATAGGTTGGAGAAATGGGACATGATTGAGATTTATGGGGAGTTTTATAAGATAAAATTCCAATATTACTAAATTTATGTGGAGACATGATTAGAGGGTATTAAAATAATTTGGTCACTCTATAGTCATTGCATGTGAAGGCATCTTATAGAAAAGAAGGTTCATGAGCATTACATAGAGGGGGAAATCATTGATCTTATCAATGAGAGGAATAATATAGTCACAAGATAATAAAGGAGGAAATCACTTTAATATATATGGAGGTATCTTGCTAGTGTTGCAAGTATGTTTCAAGTCATTAGGTTTATCATCATCCAAATCAATACAAGTAACTTATAAGTCTAGATTTATGTTGATGAACTCAGGTAAGGGAAAACTATTGATGGTATGAATGGTAGAAATATGATATCAATATTTTGGATTAGGAAGTTGAATACTCCAAGAGTTAGGATCAGCCTCATGCTTATACCATTTGCCATTATGTAAGAATTTGATGAATTGGCTATCGAAAGAGGTGATGGCCCTCATTCTATGAGTCTAATCATGACCAAAGAGTATGTTATAAGATAGGGGAAAATTAAGGACCATAAGTTTATTTTGAATAGTCTTAGCTTTGATTGTTAGGGGAAGCCAAATATAAGAAAGTGGCTTTTGATTAGTTTTATCAAATCCATGACAAGTAAGGTGGGTTTGCTTGAGATGATCCTTTTTATAAAAAAATTATTGGATAAGCTAAAACTATGTCACATTAATACCAAATCCTTCATCAACTAAAAATTTATGGATAAGGGTAGTATTAATGGTTATTTTAATGAATAGTGGTGAATCATCAACATGAAAAAGGATTTCATCATTAATCATGTACTCTTCAATAAATTCAATAGATGGTTTAGGAGAAGGAAAAATAGTTTCAATAGTGTGCACATTGGTAGGTTGATATTCAATAGAGGGTGGTTCTTCATCTATAGGAGATGGATCTTTAATATCTTATAATTATTGTATAAGGGACTTATAATGATAAGGGGAAGTAAAAAATAACTCCATAAGTGGAATCTTGAAAGGCATGGAGTTAATTTATTAGAGAAAGCTCAAATGGTTATAGAATAAGAACCAATACGAGGTTTAGAAGGTAATGTAGATTTTAAAGGAATGAAAGTTGTTGGGGGTTTGGAAGAATGAGGTGGTTCCTTATGGGCTTTTTAATCTAAATGAGTGGTTGTAGTATCTTTGAGGAGTTGTTCCTTTAAAGATGATTTCTTAGGTTTTATGATAGGATCTTTGTGAGATGGTTTGAGATAGTAATTGACTTTAACTATGTTAAATATTGAAAATTATTGTAATATTGGTCATATTCAACATCAATAACACAAACATTCTTGGTAGTTTTTTTATTATTAGTTGTGGAAAAATATTTCTAGTTACTAGAGATAGAAACTTTGTAAACTTGTCATTTTTTTGAAGCAGTATTATACTCTTGATGATGAAGTTGGATCATGGCTTCATGATTGAAGGAATCACCAAGTAGGTAGGAGATAATAAATTTAGTAAGCCTCAAAAAGTTTCATGGGAATGACCAATGTTGTTAAGGAACCCACAAAACTGATTAGGGTCATACCACTTAAGAGGATTATTAGGATAAATAAAGGGCTTAGAAGGTGTTAAAAATTGTTTGCTTCATCATGAGTAGTATGTAAGAAGATGGGGGAGTGTCAGTTCTAGAAACTCCTAGTTTGGTTTGAGGAGTATTTCCAATGATAGCATTAGTATAAATTTAAAAATATCCTTTAATTAATTTGGGATTAGGTTTGAATTGCTTCATGAGGAAGTCTTGACGTTTAATATGGTCAAGAGCTTTGTTAAGTGTTTGGGAAGCAAAAGTTTGAACCTTATACTGAAGTGAAGGAGTTAAAGTAGTTATAAAGAGTTTTTAAAAAAATTTATTAGTCATGTTATGGTTTGATTTATGGGCTAGATATTTCCATCATTTTATAAAATCATGAGTTGATTCGGTAGGAGATTCATTAGAATTCATGAAATGACTAAGACAAATTTTGGGAAGATTATTATGTTGAAATTCTTTAACTAAAGGATTGACTAAAACCTTAATTTTCCAAATGGAGTATTAGGGAAGTTGGTTGTACAATTCCAATACATCACTAGTGAAGGTCTTAGCTAGAAGTTTAGTTGTGGTGAAATTATTAGTTTGGATCCAATCTTTATAAATATTTCCAAAGGCATTGAGAAAGGATGCAGGGTCTTTAGTCCCATCATACATGATATTTCGAGATATGTTACCAATATCAATGGATATGATGAAAGGAGATAAAAGCTCATTTTGGATATTTTGAAGTATTTTTTATTCATGAAAGGTTGAGGAATAACATTTCCTAAGGCATCTCTAAGAGGTGGAGGAATAAAATTTGGATTGGCTTGAGGATTGATAGTCAAAGGTTGATCAAACATATTGATAAAATGACATTGTAATAACATTGTTTGAGAGGTGTTAGAAGTTTTCATTATGTTCATTTTTTGTATGAATTATGCAAGAAGTTGATTCATATCAATTGGTGTGTTGGTGTTTATAAGAGAACTCCCCAAATTGTTATTAGGGGGAGGGTTATTGGAAGGTAAATTATTAATGGGATTATTAGATAGACTCATGCCAATTAATCCCATATTATATTGAAAATATTGAAGATGAGAATTGTATTAATAGGTAAAAAATGGACCAGATCCACTTTCTTCATCTTGAGGTATGATTTGAACAATGTTACAATCCATAAATGGAGGAGAAGAGGTGCTCCAAGAGGGAGGGTTCTCTTTAGAGGAAAAAAGAGGGAGAAATGAATATATTATATAATGTCTAAATGGATTTAGGTTGTTCAAAAATAATCTAATTGGGGACTTCATGATGATTTGGGAAAATGATTAAACTGATAAGGAAAGAGAAATAGAGAACTAAGTCAGATAGATAGGACAACAGTAATAGTAAAGAGTCAACTAGGTCAACCTAATACTACAAAATGGGAAAAACACAATCTAATAATGACATAGGGTCAACTAGTTTGACTTAGTACTGTAATATAATTGGTAAGAGGGATATAGAGTCGACCAGGTTGACTTAGTACGATAGGAAGGAAGAAAAATAGTCTGTAAGAGACTATGTCAAACAGAATGATAGTGTACTAAAAATAATGAAAGATTTTGTGATGTACTTTGAAGCAACCAATGAAATTAAACACATAATCAATTGGGTCAATGAGAATTATTTAATTGATGCACATAACAAAAAATCTTACACCAACTATGACTAATGTAAGTTTTTACAAAATGAGCAAAGAGAAATTAGTCAACTGAAAAGTGAATCTTAACTAAGTGGTCATCCTAAATGTTATTAGATTATTATAAAGTGTTATTTTAAGTGTGATAGGAAAGTTGGCTAAAAGTAGAGAACTAGAAAGAAATCTATGGATGGTTTCAAGATGTTTAGGCTAAAAGGGATCTATGTTGGTAATGTTACTAGATTGGTATTGGGGACTACCCCCTCACTTCACAATCCTTTAGTGATAAGGGTGTCGGGTGCTTAGCCAATATATACCATTAACCATGTGTTTATACTTGGCCAAAAAACCTAGTCAACTTCCCCCTTGGTGATGAAATCCAAGTAGGTAGGCCTTAGGTAGACAAATGTTTAAATTCATTTTGAAATTATGAAATTTGGTAGAGTGTGAAAGAAAGAGAAAAATAATGCAACTAAAAGGCAGATTAAAAAACTACCTAATTAGACTATGTGAGCTATTCTAAGCATGCAAACAACTAAAATTCAAAGTATGAATTAATTACTAGCATATAATTATCAATTCCCAATTTTATATATAATATATAGTTAGTTTAGATGATAATGTATGCAAAAATTATAGAATAGAGTCAATAGGGTTGTTAATGTACTACAAAAGTAAGGGTACTTAATAACTAAGTCAACCAAGTCGACCTAGTCTTTTAGAGAGAAGATAGAATATAGAACTAGGATGACTAGGTCGACCTAGTTTGTTGTATGATTAACATTTTGAAGAATATAAACTTTTCAAAATATAACTCTAAGTAAGAACTGAATTGAAAGAGAGAGAGAAATAAAGAAACCTTGGTGGGTTGAAATATGCTAAATATTGTGAAATTTTTATTAAAGTTCTTTAAATGCTACTTGTAAGTTCTGCCAACTTTGTTGACTAGATTGACCTAGTTTTATAATTCCCTATTGACTGAAGCTTGTTAAGATGAGTATACCAACCTAGTCTACCTAGTTTGTTGTTTAGAAATTAATTGTGATACTAAGTCAACATGAATGACCTAGTTTGTTGTTCTAGAGCTGAAAAAGAGACTAAGTCGACCTGTTCAAGATAGTCTACTATCTAGAATTAAATAAGAGTATTATTTTGAATTATTAGATATAGTAACTTATATTTGATAAAGACTTACACAAAAAAATAGATGTTTCGATGTGACTATGTGTTAAACCTACAATAGAAGTTAAAAAATATACCAGCCTAGTTGACCTAGTATCACAAATATAGAAAAATAATAAAATGATAGAAATGAAAAGCATGAAAAAAAACCTATAAGGGTTAGATTCACATCAAGTTCAACATAATATATGCAATAAAAAATGTATTAAATCAAAAAATCAATTCTAGTTTAGGGAAGATAAATCCTACTTACACTTCTGATTGAGGATATATTAGATAACCAGGAACATGACCAATACAGATTTAGTAGACATAATTAGGGGATCCCTTATCACAAATAATATCATCAGGGAGGGTTACATATCTTCCATTCAAGTAAAACTATCAATAACCCTAACTAAGTCCTATGTTTTCATATTCACTATACTAATAACAAGTAAAGCAAAGAAATATAATCTAGTGCTCGCCAAAGCTTGTGGCACAAAGTGGGAGTTAGTAAACAAATAAAAGTAAACATGCATATGAGAATCCTAATTAATCTATGTATAGGTAAGACCCTAATTCATGTATAAGAAGAATAATTTTATTTAAAAGCCATTACTTATGCTACTTCTATCTACTAAAGAGAGGAGTAAAGTTAGAGATACTTACCTAGAAGATGAACCTGTCGAGACTCAATCTCTCCCTTGGAAAAAGGTGCTTCACAAGAGGTTTTTATGGTTTTTTAAAATCACTAAAAAAGGCAAAAACATATAATACTTATCCATAAGACCATATTCTTCTCCAAGTAGAAACCCTAACCTAAGACTCCTCAAGTAGAATGGTAGAAGAGTAAATTATAAAGAAACACGAATGAATAATGAGTCTTGATGTCTCTCTAATAATGATGAAATAGATGTGTTTATATAAGTGGATCTAACCTTAAATTGTTTTAAAGGTTTTAGCTAATAGGGTCAACCCAGTCGATCTAGTATCGTTATTAACAAAAAATCACTAGATCATAGGCCAGGTTAGCCAAGAGCCAACCTAGACTCTAAATGAGTTTTAATAAAAAGAGTACAAGGTTGACCCAATTTATCTAGTCATGTAAACTATAGAAAGGGGTTTTAGGTTAAGAAAAGGGAAATGAAGGTGGTAAAATACTGGAGGAGTGTGCAAAGTAGGAGTCAAAGCTTAGAGGAATGTTTTTAGGAGCTAGTTGGATTGGTAATAAGTGGAAATAAGGGATAACAATCTTGTAAAGCATCAATGGTCTTCCCATCCCTTTCTTTATGCACCCTTTAGGGCATGTACTCAAAGAGATTGAGACTCAATGGGTTCTTGTAAGATAGAATGCATTAATAATTGATAAAGTTTGAAAATATTATGTGTATACACTCACTATGAGTAATACCAAAGTATTTGAGCATTATTGAACCTTAATTTCATTACCTCAATAAACATGAATAAACCAATATTATTGTACTTGTAGATTCAAGGTTTCTCACTTCCATATGCTATTAAAATATGTTTTAAAATAAAAAAATATAATAGTGCTCACTATGAAAAAAATGAGTATATGTGCTTGAACAAGTATCATGCCATCTGAATTAGTGTTAAGTGATATGTGTAATATAATTTATGTGCATTAAATAGTATCATGCCTCACATATATAGTACCAAATGATATTAAACATTATGCATTTGTATGATAAATCTAAGAACTTGTATCTAAAATTTATCTATATGTGAAAATATGTAACCAGTGCTCCTATAAATCTATGTACATATGCATCACACATATATCCCAATGTATTTGAATCTATACTCTATAACTCATGCCTCTTATGATGAGATCATATGTATGACATATGTCCCTATAATATATACCCATGTGTGAATATATGACTCATATTTAAACCAATCTGTAATGTCCCCAAATTTCTATTAAAATGGTTTAATTAATTTAAGTTGTCCAAAAATTAAGTTTACTTCAAAAGGATGACTTTAATTAATTAATTTTAATTAATATAGAAATAAATTATTAAATAAGATGGCATCTTCTGAAATATTCCTGGAAGCCCTTTAAAAGAAGTTGAGGGCAAAGCAATTCTTACCTTTTTATTGCTTAAAAATATTTGATGCATTATTGCAAAGCTTCTCTAAGGATGAAAACCTTCAGCAGATTGGAGAAGAGTTGGATGAAAACCTAGCTCTTTTTAGGGGTGGATTCATGACAGAATTCATATCGTGCTTATTGATCAGATCTGGGGCTTCAGCGGTCATTCACTAGATATATCAAGTGTTCAACATATACAGAGGTTTCTAGGTATTTATATCATTAGATTTGATTTAGAAATATATATATAAATCTTTAGATCAGGTGCTGTACATAATCCACATAGATCGGTACCAGGCTGTACTAGTGGATTCAAAAAATTGAAAAAGGGCCCGTTCACAGTTGTAGGTCACAGGGTAGTACAGAGGCTGACATCGGCAGGTCAGTGACCGACATCAGTCGATCAGTGACCGACATTGACAGACAGGTAGACACAAACATGTAGAGATCACCACCAAGCAATCGATGATGGTAGTGTATCAACTGACGTCGGTAGAATAACTGACATCAGCGAATGCATTTTTGACACAGTGACTAGATCTACGTATATTTCTAGGTTCTTGGTTCTTTGGGATTTTTCATACTTTCTTTAGTATTATTGTGTACTATAATTTTTGATTATTCACTGTTGAAGCAAATCTGGGCAATATATTTTTGTATCAGCATACTCTAAAGGCAAACAATTAGATTTATATCATTGTCTTGTTTTATCATTGGATATGGTTGTTCCATTTGACGGAATGCCTATAAGTAGTTGAAATCAATTTTGAAAGAAATTTGCATCCAAATTTAGTTTGGGATATTTTAGTGGTATCAGAGCCAAGCATCTTGCCAGCCTGTAGGGTTGAATATATTTTATCTTTATGCATTCGAGAAGATTTGATATAACCCATAGATACTTTACACGTAGAAGAGCTCAGTATGAGCGTGAGTTGGGTATAGATTAGGAACCTATCATGGCAGAAGAATAGGGGGATCCTCGAAGAAATTAGGATGAGGTAGAGAGAGAGGTGATGAGGACTCTCATCACTACTCAGCCCAAGATTATTTAGGCTTTAGACCAATTACAGGATACCATGGATAGTTTGGAGGTGGATAGACACAGAGGCAGGAGGAATAGATCAATTTCAGTGACATGGAGTCATCATAGCCATTAGTCTAGTTAGCCTAATCATCAATCCCATTCTTTAGTTGGGAGCTCCCATCATTCCTCTAGGCGACATCGCCATCATACTCCTACTCCAAATAGGCCATTACTTCCCCAGTTCATACCAAGGGAATAACCAGCACAGGTGGAACCACCCGAGGTTGGATTTTAGGAGTCAATTTTGGTGGTCACCACTGAGTGGAGAGCTCTACCTCTGGAGGTTTGGGAAGTCTTTCCTTTTCCTCAGTATTGTGCACAACATAGAGAGGTAGCTAGATTCAGAGGAGATCATGGTAACAGACCACCACAGTAGTAGTAAAATCATGACCTCAATAGAGCTACTGGGAAGATTACATTGGCCCCATATAATGGCTCTGGTGACACTAGTGCAAGAGCTTGGGTCCACAAGCTAGACATATATCTTTCCTTGAGGCCCATGCCTGAGCGTGAGGCTATTCAATTTGCTGTGTTGCATTTATAGGGGGTTGCATATGATTGGTGGCACCATGGATTGGTCACCCAGGATCACGCCTTAGTTCACTCCTATGCTGAGTTCACTGAGTAACTCATTACACGGTTTGACCATAAGGATACAGAAATTTACTATAGGGAGTTGGCTCATCTTAGACAGATCGGTCACATAGAAGCATATGTTAATGAGTTTTAGCGTATTGCAGTTATGGTACCTGATATGCCCCAGAGGCATAGCATGATGTTATTCATTGAGGGATTACATGATAGGCTTAAGGGTCTGGTACGTGTTTTCCAACTAGCCACTCTTAAGGAGGCCATTGATGTGACATTGAGACTGGATACTGTCCCCTCTTCTTATCAGGTTGATAAGGAACCAGTCATGGACTCTCAACCTACACAGAAGGCCAACACACCACAAAATAAAGAAGGGTCATCTTCTATAAACCCTTGGATGAATTAGGAAACGAGGAATGATTTGAGAAGGAAAAAGTTATGTTTTTCCTGCAAAGATCCATGGGAACCAGGACAGCATTGCATGGGTAAAGGAAAGATTCATTTGATTGAGGTAACTTCTGATGTAGGGGATGAGGAGGTTCTTGATACTAATATTAAGGATAATACAAAAGATTCTAAGTAGGTTTAGACACAATTGGAGTTAGACACCCTTGAGCCTTTGGCATTAGCCAAATTAATTATGGCTACCCTCTCCAGTTATCCTAACTTTCATGCCTTTCAGTTGAAAGGTACACTTAAGGGCAAGTGGGTCATAAGCTTGGTAGATACAAGTGCTACACATAACTTCATTGACTAGAAGTTAGTGGGAAGGCATGGATTATAGTATGAGAAGTTTGGTGGTTTTGGAGTAAAGGTGGCAGATGGTGTAGTTTTGGGTTGTACCAAATAGATTTCATAGCTTAGTATTTAGATGGGGGATTACACTCTGACCAATGATTTATATGTGTTTCCTTTAGAGGATTATGATGTGGTCTTGGGCATGCAGTGGTTATAGGGTATTGGGCATTACATTATTGATCACCACCATGTGTAGTTAGAATTCCTTTATGGAGGAAAGAAGATTATCTTGAGGGCAGCACAAGATGGAGGACCTAAGGAGGTGTCGTCTCGCAAGATGGAGTCTCATTTTATAGGTGATGAGGTAAATGATTCTAATTGTTGCATGACATTTTCCCTTCCAATTATGAGTCAACATCCTTATGGGGATTGGGAGAGTTTGATAATCAGAGTAGCGCAGCAGCCTTTTGTGAAGTCTAAGGTATGTGATGATGAGTTTGTTAATTACATATTGAGAATTATCACACTACTCTCTAGGAGAAATAAGGAAAATGTATTCACAGATATTTTGCAGCATAGTGTTTCAGATAGTAGAGTTTGTGGATTTTTGAGAATGATATGGGATCCTGGAAGTTGTTGTTGGGTATCAGGAGCGAATTGCTTGAGGACAAGAAATCTCTAGGAAGGGAGGATTGTAATGTCCCCAAATTTTTGTTAAAATGGTTTAACTAATTTAAGTTGTCCAAAAATTAAGTTTACTTCAAAAGGATGACTTTAATTAATTAATTTTAATTAATATAGAAATAAAGTATTAAATAAGATGGCATCTTCTGAAAGATTCTTGGAAGCCCTTTAAAAGAAGTTGAGGGCAAAGCAATTCTTACCTTTTATTGCTTAAAAATATTTGATGCATTATTGCAAAGCTTCTCTGAGGATGAAAACCTTTAGCAGATTGGAGAAGAGTTGGATGAAAACCTAACTCTTTTCAGAGGTGGATTCGTGACGAAATTCATATTGTGCTTATTGATCAGAACTGGGGCTTCAGTGGTCATTCACTGGATATATCAAGTGTTTAGCATATACAGAGGTTTTTAGGTATTTATATCATTAGATTTGATTTAGAAATATATATATATATATATATATATATATATATATATATATATATATATATATCTTCAGATCAGGTGCTGTACAAAATCCATATAGATTGGTACTAGGTTGTACCAGCAAATTTAGAAAATTAAAGGGCCCGTTCACAATTGCAAGCCACAGGGTAGTATAGAGGCTGACATCGGTAGGTCAGTGACTGACATCGATAGGTAGACCGACATCAGATGATTAGTGACTGACATTGGCAGATAGGTAGACACAGGCAGGCAGAGATCACCACTAGGTAACTGACGATGGTAGTGTATCGACTGATGTCGACAGAATAACCAATGTCAGCGACTGTGTTTTTGACATAGCAACCAGATCTGTGCATATTTCCAGGTTCTTGGTTCTTTGGGCTTTTTCATACTTTCTTTAGTATTGTTGTGTACTATAATTTTTGATTATTCACTGTTGAAGCAAATTTGGGCAATATATTTTTATATCAGTATACTCTAAAGGCAAACAATCAGATTTATATCATTGTCTTGTTTTACCATTGGATATGGTTGTTCCATTTGATGGAATGCCTACAAGTAGTTGAAATTAGTTTTGAAATAAATTTGCATCCAAATTTAGTTTGGGATATTTCACAATCTTACATCTTAATAATCTAAAATCTCCAAATGCTACATTCTATCCCAAAATTTGAGTTTTTATATTCATGGATACATAAGTATCTAAGATAAGCCCACTAATATGCCCCCTTTTGAGGTGAGGCATGTATCCTAAAAATAACTCACATCAAAAAAATAGCTAATTATATTATGTATAAAGATATAATCATGTAGATTCATGTTCACATCTAGAGAATATGTCATCAATGTATGTAATATATGTAATGTAGATATGATCATGAGAATGAAGGTAAAGGTTTTTAGGGTGGCAATTGCAAATCCTACCAATCTACTCAGAGGTGAAAATAATGGTGATGGCTTGTAGATTACCTTCATTTCACTAGAAAAACCACTTTTGGCCAAGACTCTAGTGGTAGGTCCATATTAGACTATCCCAATAAAGAGGCCCTCTAAACCACTTCCTCTTTTGAAAGTAGATGGGATGGTGGAGGATGGGTGGTAGGTGGTATTAAAAGTGATGGAGGAGGTCAATAGGCAATGGAAGTGGCAAAAGAGAAAAATAGTTTGGCCATGCAGATGAGGTTAGCAATGGGGGTTCTATGTGATGGTAAGGATGTGTCGGCCTGCACATGCTAGACAAAGGGAGATGAAGATCTCAAGCAAGATGCTTTTCAGAGGTTGTTAGTTTCAAATATAGTGGAGGTTGTGCTATAAAAAATCTAGGGGAGGAAGCTTACAGGGGAGTTAGTCCCTTCCAAGCTTAGATCTTGGTGTGATAGTGGTTTTGGGAGGAATGTGAAGGATCAACTATGTGGGGTTAAAATGGATCTGGGTAAAGGTAGGGAATAAAATACTGTTAAAAAATTCTCTAGGTTTTCTACATCTAAATTTATCTAAGATAATATATCTTTTGAAGATATTTTGGAGTTGGATAGGTTGATGGGTAGGCAATAGAGTATTAGAGAAAAGCCTCTCTCTAAGGAATATTACAGATGGTATTTCTTTTTTTCCAGCTAGGGTTTCTACAAAAGATGTGTTTTTCAACTATAGTAACTCCTCAAACCCCTTTCACTATTGTAGTGATTTTTTCAAAGAAGTTATTCTCAGAAAGCATCCTAGTTCAGACCTAGTTCTAATTTCTAGGATCTAGCATCAGAAGGAAAAGCTTTCAAAGGAGGATACTAGGACTATAGAGAAGGTAGATGCTGAAGTTAATTCTTCTCATATTAAAACCCTTGAAATGTCATTTTTGGGTGATATCCCCTTAATCTTCTCTAAATCTCCCCCACTCTTTGAAATTTTTGATGCTAAACTCTCTTTGCTAGAAGTGGAAAGGGGGTGAAGAGATTTGATTGGCATGTGTGTGGGGAAGAGATCCTCTTGGTTTTATATTTTAGATTGGTCTCAAAGATCTTAGACCACACTTAAATCCCCCTCTTTTTTGGTTTTGGTAAATGGATTTTTTATGTTGTTATTTCAATCTTTTGTAGATAGGGACTTCGTCTAGACTAATGGACCATGGTTCTTTGGCAAGCAGGGGGTGTTTTTTATCCATGGACTCCTTTATTCAACCCAAAATCTTTGAAAATATTCCAAGCCCCCATTTGGGTCAGATTATACAAAATTCTCTTGGTCTTACAGGATACTAAATTTTTTAAGAAACTAGATAGTAAGCTGGGAGTTTTTATTAATAATGATTATTGCATTGGGGAAAATTTGAACTATGTCAGGGTGTGTTTACTGATGGATTTAGCTAAACCTCTACACCATTCTATTCATATCACTTCTTACCAAGGTGTGTGGATTTAATTTATTAATTTTTAAGGCCTCGTTTTTAGATGCTTCAAATACAATCAAGCTGATCATAAGATTGCTTCATGCCCCAAGAAAAATTGTCAAGGTTCTCATTTAGTGTTCTTGAAGAAATGGGAAAGGAAGATTGGTTTCTTGAATTAGGATTTAGTTCATAGAATGCATCCTTTAAGGGAAATCAAAACTATAATAGTATTTTAGTAAGGTTTGAATAGGTCTCATAAAGGGGAGGTTTTGGAGGCAACAACAACACAATCAGTTTTAGAGGTTAGACAATGCTCCTCTCCCTTAAGGGAAAGAGTTGTTGAGGATTTAGGGCTAGAACATGTTACCAATCCCCCTCCTAAAATATATTATTCTTAATAAAAGGTTGAGATTATTGATGATGGGGTGGAATATGGGGAAGATTCTAAAGAAGAGCCTTCTAGTAGAGAGGTTTTATCCATTTCTAAGTAGCCTTATCTTTTGAAGACCCTTGACTACAACATGAAAGTGAAAAGGGGTAGAAAAATAGAATAAAAAACGCTTCATATTGAGACACAAAATGGAATATGGAATAACTTATTTCCAACAGAAGCAGACTATTGTTGGTAGCTAAAGGCTAAGCTCTTTGATTCATTTTCTAAGTTTCTTTGCTAATTATTTTTCTCTTGGCTCTTATTGGTTTTCTTGTATCTTGTTTATCTTGTCAGAGGCTTTTTTGTTCTTGGTCTCTTCATGTATTTAGTGTCTAAGGTTTATGTGCTTCTTTGTTTTTTCCTTTTTTTGTTGGTTACTTTTGTTTTTCTTTATGGTTTTTTCATGAGGATTAGACCCTTGGTTTGTGCTCTATAACTAGTTAAAGATCTGATAAAAAACTTACCAATTATTGCTCCAGTCAAAAGCCCCATATTTATCTAAAAATATATATGCAATACAGGGCATATAAGTGTTAGGTTAAGATATATGTGTCAATTAGGCATGCAATAGTAAACATAAAAAATATAATAATTGAATAAGACTACACAATAAATTAGGTGCATGATTTGAATCATAACACCACTCTCAAAGGGTGGTGCATGATATATATTGCGACACCTAAAAACTTAAAAATATGAACAAGATCAAGAAGCTCAAAAATATCAATAGATAATATTATATTAACCAACTCATAAGTACATAGAGTCACACATAAGGCCAAGGAATACTACAAGGTACATAAATATGTCATAAAAAATAAGGCCAAGGGATAAAGATAAGGGACATAAAGATGACACAACAAAAATGGCCATAATCAAGTGACTTAAAGATATTGAAATAAACAAGGCCAAAAGTCACATGTAAGGGACATAAATATTAAACAACAAATAAGGCCAAGGCCACATGCAAGGGACATAAATATTTCACACACACAAGGCTAAGGGATGCACACAATAAATAAGCAATGATGAGCCTATCATGAAAAATTACAACATCAATGAAGCATAAAAAAAGTAAAAACTAGTCTACATAATCCATGTATGTCGATATTATAGAATAGTAAAGTAACATATCCATGTAGCCATGTGTAAGATGTGAATAGATAGTAAGACACATGTAATCAATATATGTATCTCGACATTTTAAAATTTTATATAAATATATAACTTGTGATAATGTGACTTGTGAAATATAATATCCTCAACATTAGCATGGACCCTGGGTATATGAAATTCCAACATCTATGTGTCCATGTATGATTTGTATATCTTGCATCATACTCATATAACATGAAATACATGTGAGTATGAAAGTTATATGCCATATACCAAACATGTGATAAATAACATATGTAAATAGTGTAGCTAGAGCTTCTATCATGCTTAGGCCCTATTTTTTTTCAATTTTTTTTGAATTTATCTTGAAATTTTAAAATTTAAAACCAATGATACCTTCAATTATATATTCATGTGGATTCCTATGTCATATGGTGCAAGGGTTACCTTTAATGAGTGAAAAGTATTAGATGTAGGTGTATATCAATCTAATAAGGAATCAGGGGATGTAATGTAGGTATCATTATCATCACTAATAAAATCATGTGTATGATGGGTAATTATAGAATGCATATGACCCTATAAGGTACACATTACATTAGGAAAATGTATTGGTTCCTATGTTTTCTTTGGAACATGTTGAATTGTTAATTTTACTATCTTAGTACATGCCATAGTAGACATAGGCATTTATGAGTCCTAAATAACTCTTTGATGTGATGAATACTATAGAAAGGGATACAAAGGAGTATCTATATACATATAATATTTTAAAAATTTATCAATTACTGATGCTTTATATCTTGTAGGAACCTGTCAAGTCTCAATCTCTTTGAGCGCACACCTTAAGGGGTGCATTGAGAAATGGGTGGGTAGTCCATTAGTGATTTGCAATATTTTTGTCCCCATACTACCACTTGCTATCAATCCACCCATCTACTAAAAACATTCCCCTAATCTTTGCCTCCTATTTTTGACCTTTCTCTTGTCATTTTCCACCTCCATTAGCCATTCACTAGAATAAATCCTTTTTGATAGTTTATGATAAATTATTAGCCCCATTGAACCTATACTCTAATTAATAAAACTCATTTAGGGTATAAGTTATCCCTTGGCCAACCTAGACCAAGACATAATTTTGTTTTGTCAATAATGATATAGATATGATTGGTTTGACCCTATTAGCTAAACTTTCAAAAAGGACTAGGGTTAGATTCAACTATATAAACACATTCATTTTTCCATTATTAGAGAGATAAAAAGAGTTAATTATTCATTTGTTATTATTTATAATCTACTCTTCCACCATTCTAATTGAGGAGTCTTAGCTTAGGATTTCTACTTGGAGAAGAATATTATCTTGTGGAAAAGTTTTGGATGCTTTGGCCTTTCTTAGTGATCCTTACAAACCAAAATAAATCTTGTGGAGCACCTTTTTCCAAGGGAGAGATTTAGTCTCAAAGGGTTCATCTTCAAGGTATCTTTAATTTTTCTCCTCTCTTTAGTATATAGATGTAGCATAAGTAATGGATTTTGAATATATTGCTCTCTCCATGCATTAGGGTCTTACATATACATAGCCTAAATAGGATTATCTTATGCAGGTTTACTTTTAAGTTTATTACCCCCACTTTATACCACAAGCTTTGGTGATCACTATATTAGACATTTATTTACTTGTTATTTGTTTAATGAATATGAAAACATATGACCTAGTTAGGGTTATTTCATAGTTTTTCTTGACTGGAGTCTTTAGAACCCTCCCTAGTGATATTATTATGGTAAGATATCCCTTGGATAGGTATAGTAAATACATATTAGTCATGACCCCAAATATCTAATGTGTTGAAAATCAGAAGTGTAAGTAGGATTTATCTTCTTTGAGATAGGATTGATGTATAGATCAATTGTATTTCCCTTTGGATACATTCTAATGACCCTAATGTGAATATAAACTTTGAAAGTTTTCTTTCATACCATCATTTTTATCATCTTATTATATTTTTCCATATTTATAGTATTGTATCAAACAAGAGGATATAGTTCAAACTTTATGTGCATAAGTATAACACATAGTCACTTCAAAACAACTCTGTTCTATTTGTATAGGTCTTCATCAACTACATGTTATTAAATCAAATAGTTTGACACAATATTATTTTTTAATTCTAGATTATCATACACTATTAAATAGGTTAATTATATTTAATAATTATTTATGCCAACATATATGTCAATGAAAACTATTGAATAGGTTAACCCTATTCTTTATTCTTCTTAGCATACAAGGTTTTGAATAACTTGTTTGAACCAATTAACCTAGTTTGTAGAGTTTGAAAACAAAAACTAGAACATTATCGCATAATTTTTTTATCTAAATCATATTCAAGCCCACCAAGGTCCCTTTATTTCCTCTCTCTATCATTTTATTACTTTCTTAAATTATATTTTTCAAAAGTTAGTAGTATTTAAAACTATAAACCTGCAACTAACTAGGTCAACCTAGTCACCCTAATTCTATATTTTTTTTTAGGGATATAGTTAACTTATTTGAATATATTATTTAAGACCTTACTTTTATAGAATAGCAGTGACCTAGTTGACTCTGTTATGTACTATTTTCATATAGTGTCACTTGAACTAACTATGTACTATTTTTAATCAAAAAATTAACATTAATTTACTAGTAATTAATTTGCATTTCCCTTTTCAATTGTTTGCATGTTTAGAATAACTCACATAGTATAAATAGGTGGTTTTTCAAATTACCATTTTAGTTAAATTATTTTACTATTTTTCACACACTAATAAACCACTTAACATTATAAACACATTAAACACTTGTCTTCCTAAGGCCCAGCTACTTGTATTTCATCACTATGAGGGAAGTTGACTTGGTTTTATGTCCAAGTATAAATATTTGGTTAATGGTATATATTGTCAAATACCATGACACCCTTATCATTGTAGGATTATAAAGTGAGGGGATAGGTCCCACTACCAATCTAGTACCATTTCCAATACAAATCCCTTTCATTTTAATTGCCTTAAAACCAACTTTAGACTACTTTCTAGTTCCCTATTTCAACCAACTCTCCTATCACATTAAAATAAAAACTTTATATTAATATAATAATACTTATGCTGATCAATTAGTTAGCATTTAATTTTTAGTTTATTTCTTTCTCTTTGATCATTGTGTGTTGTATTGAAAAAACTTGATTTGGCCAATATTGGTGCAAGGTTTTGTGCTATGTGCCCAAATTAGATCAATCACATTGATCAATTATGTGTGTATGTTTGATTTAATTTTTGCTTTAAAATATGTTGTAAAATTTTCCCCCTATTTTAGAACACTATCATCTTAGTCAACATAGTCTCTTATAGACAGTTCCACCTTCTTGATAGTAGTACACAATAGACCTACATGATTGTGTACTCTTATCTATTTATTCTATCCTCTATCTACTAGTACATAGTTGACCCATATGACTTAGTACTCTTCTTAACCTATGTTTTAGTAGTACTCTATCAACTTGATCAACTTGGTACCTATTGGCCAACCCTATCCATTATTAGCCAACCCTATTCTTTTATTTGGGAAACTTTGTTCTCTATCTGGATAGGTCTATCCTTGATTATCTTTCTTATGTCCTAAATTCTATTTCTCTCATCAAGCATCATGAAATACCATATTAGAATATTTTTGGATAACTTGAATCTATTTAGACACTATACGGGGTGTTTTTTTCTTCCTTTATTTACCTTTGAAAAGAATCCCCACTCTTGGAGTACTTCCCCTCCCTCATATTTGGATTACAACATGGTTCAAATCACACCCCCAGATGAGGTAGGTGGATTGAATCCTTTTTATACTTATCAATACAATTCCCATCTTTAAGAATCTCATCACAATGTGTGAGAGATTGACAAAAATATATCTATCAACCCCATCAACAACCCTCTCCTAATACTAATTCAAAGAGTCTTATTAAAAACACCAACCAATCAATTGATAAAACCCAAATTATTACATAGATAGTGCAATAAATGAGCATAATGTAAACATCAAACACCTCCTAAATAATGCAACTACAACATCATTTGATTAATATGTCTAATCAACCTTCAGTTTTACTCCATCAAAATAACCAAAAATTTATTCTTCCACTTCTTAAAGATGTGGGAAATGTCATTACCCAACCTATCATGAATAACAAGATGCTTCAAACCATATAAAATGGGCCTTTATCCCCTTTCATTATTTTAATTGATATTTGTAACATATATGTAACTATTTAGTATGATGGGACTAAAGACCCTACATCTTTCCTTAAGACATTTGATAGTCTTTAAAAAGAATAAATAAAAAATAATACTATTTCCACAATAAAAATTCTAGTTAAAACCTTGTATTTTAATATTAAAACTAACTTTCACAACATTTCATATGGCAGATAGAAGATTTAGTCAATCCTCAAGTTAAAGAGTTTCAACACAATGATCTTCACGAAAACTACCTTAGCCATTTAAACAATGTTAAGCAATCTCCAACTGAATCAATGCATGATTTTATAAGGCAATGGAAATATTTAGCCTAAAAGGCTGACCATAACATGACTAATGATAATCTATTTAAAATCTTTATAACTGCCTTAAATCCTTCTTTTCAATATAAAGTTTGATCTTTTGCCCCTCAAATGCTTAAAAAATCTCTTGACCGGTCCAAGCATTAAGACTTCTTAATGAAATATTTTGAGTCTAATACCAAATTCATTAAAGGATCTCTTCAAACTTCTATAAACGTAATAACTAACAATACTCATCAAACCAAGCCAAGAATTACAAAAGCCAACAATCTCCCATATTCTCACACATTTTTGACTGTACAACAAATGAAGCTATTCTTATCACCCTCTAAACCATTTAATTATCCAAATAATCCTCTTAAATGGTATGATCCTAATCAGTTTTTTTTGGTTTCACATTGACATCAGTCAATCCCACAAAACTTGTTAAGGGTTTACCAATTTTTTTGTCTCATATATGCTTGGTGATTCCTTTAATCATGAAGCCATGATTCAAATCCCTCATCAAGAGTATAAAAACTCTTATAAAAAATGACAAGATCCCAAAGCTTCTTTTATAATAACAAAAAATATTTTTCTAAAGCTAACACTCAACAAACTAACAAGGATGTTTGTGTCATTGACACCGACTATGATCAATATTAAAATAATTCTGAATATGTTAATGCAACCAAAGTAAATTATCACCAAAAATTGGCTCACAAAAATCCTATCACTAAACCTAATAAAACATATTTTGAAGAACAAATCCTCATAGATGCTACAACCAATCAACTAGATTTGGTAACTAATACAGAAACATCTCCTTCTTCTGAACCACCAACCACTTATAGTACTCAAAAATATACCTTACATTCTAAACCTCATGATGGTTCTTCTTTTAAAATCCATTGGAACTTCTTAGAGGAGCTCAACTCCATGCCTTGTAAGATTCAACTTATGGAGTTAGTTGTTCCTCCCCTTATCATCGTAAGTTACTCATAAAATAATTGTAAAAAATTGAAGACCCATCTTCTATAGAAGAATATCTACCCTCTCATGATCCTCAACCAACCACCATGTAACATACTCAACTTACAAATCCTAAATCTCAATATCACATTCCTACCATTCCAATAATTAACAGTACTCCCTTACCTAAATTTGTCAACATAAATCAAAATTTACATGTCACTCTTACTAATTTAGATGATGATGAACCTAATGACTCACAACATAATTTCAACACTAATAAGCTACCTCTTTACATATTAGAGTGGTTTCCTCCTTTTTATTGCCTCATGATCACACCATCCCTCTCATTGATGAGATCATTGATTTTCCCCCTCCATGCAATGCTCCATAAGCATCTTATATAGAATATGAATTCACATGCAATGATTTTAGAGTAGACAAATTATTGTAAGATCCTTTAATCATGTTTCCACATTAATTTAGTGATCTAGGTATTTACCCTTCCAAAATTCCTCATAAATCTCAAACATGTACAATTTCTCCAACCTATGATGATAACTACATCATGGCCTAAGATCAATAATGAGACTTAGATGTTCAACATTACCATAAAACTTTATCTCAAATACATGATTTCAATCATGATGTTCATACCATTTTCACTCAATTTGGGTTAGCACCTAAAGGTCACGTACCTCCTACTATCTCTCCACTCCTTGATACTCCTTAGGTGGTTTAACAAATCTTACCTTCCAAACCTCTAAAAATTATTGCATCTTATATAATAAATATAGAACCAATAACTATATTAAATTATTCCCCCATCAATGACACTAAAAAACCAATCAAATTTGATCAACCTTATTTCCCTACTCCACCTACTCCTGAGATTACATTAGATGCCAAGGCCACAAATGTACATCAAATACACTTTGAATATGATCACCATGGTAATTAAGTTATTGATCTCAAAGTAGATGCCAAGCATTATAGTCCTCTTCCTAGATTGCCTAGTGTTGAAACCATTATTGAATTTATTCATGCTCAAGAACCTCAACTACCTCGACAACATCACAAACTCAAGAATTTCAAGAAGAAAACTCCTTGTTTCAAAATATTTATCACTAGCATTGATCCTAAATAAAATAGCTTTTCCTCTTTACCTAATGTACCATATCATTTCCAAGATGGAAATGTTATAATTATCAAAGAAACTAATTGAATTGAATATGGTACCCCATAATTCCCTCAACCAATTATAATTTCTCATGAAATCACACCAACTGAACCTAATAAATTTAGCTTATTATTAAATAAATATCATGACACTTTTACTTGGTCCTATAAAGACATGCCTAGTTTTGACCCTAGCATCATGGTGCATAACATCATCACCTATCATGAGGCCAAACCCATGTGAAAAAATCAATGGAAATTTACACTAGGAGTTTATAATTTATGCCATAAAGAAATTATTAAACTTCTCAATGCTAAGTTTATTAAGCCTTTGGAATATTCATAATGGGTCTCAAACATTATCCTTGTTTGAAAGAAAATCACCATGGTCATTCACATTTGAATTTATTTTTGTAATATTAATATTGCTTGTCTCAGAGACAACTTCCCTATCCCTTCTATAGATCCCATCATTAATTCCATTATTGATTATGAAATGTTATCTCTTATGGATGGTTTCTTAAGGTACAATCAAATTCACATTGGCCCCGAAGATCAACATAAGACAACTTTTTCCATATAATTGGGAACCTATTGTTATGTTAAAATTCCCTTTAACCTAAAAAATGTTGGAGCTACCTATCAATGGGTGATGATCCATAATTTTCATGATATTATCCATAAAATTATAGCAACCTATGTGGATGAACTCATTACCAAGTATAAGAGATTCAAGACTCATCTCTCTAATATTTATATCATTTTTGATTGCCTAATTAAATATAAAGTTATACTAAATCCTTACAAGTATGTTGTCAGTGTCACATCTGGTAAACTATTGGGATTCATAGTTTCTCTTTATAGCATTGATATTGATCTTACCAGGATAAACACTATTGTTAACATGCCTATCCTTTATTCCATTCAAAATATCCACGCTTACCTTGGTAAACTTGTGTCAATTAGACATTTCATCCCCAAAATGGCTTACTACATCTATTCTATTAATTCTCTTCTCAAGAAAGGTACTACCATCAAATGGACATATCCTTGTCAAAAATAATTTGAAAATAAGAAAGAATCTTTTCTTCATCCACCCACTTCTTGTATACCTTCTAAAAATCATATGTTAATATTATATACTTCTTCCACACCCATATCAGCTGGGGTAATGATTTCCCAACATGATGATACTAAAAGGGAATATGCCATCTATTATATCAGCTTCAACCTCATTGACTATGAGAAACATTATACAAAAGTATAATGTGATTACCTCACCATATATTTTTCCACTAAAAATATATGAAATTATATGCTTTATAAACCACTTAGATTATCATTCATTCTAATCTACTCCATAACTTCCTCTCCAAAGACTTTAATCTTGGAGATATAATTGGCAAGTGGATGTCCCTCCTCGTGGAATTTTATCTACAAATTATTACACAAAAAGATATCAAAGGAGAAATCATTATTGATCAACTTATCATAGCTCCTATACCAACTACTGACCATCTTCAAGATAGTCTTCCCAACAATAATATTTTCTATATTGAAGGTCTTAATAAATCCCTATATATTAAATATTACTTTCATAACTTCACTTCTGACCTAGATTCAAGTAATGTTGAAGACTTCCCTATCTTCACTAACACTACTAAACCAAAAATAGTTATAAAATAACTTCCTAAAACTACTGTCGATATACATGGAGATACTTGGACCCTTCATTTTTATGGTGCCAAATACCTTCAAGGAGTTGGGACAAGTTGTATTCTCACTAGTCCTCTTGGTAAAATTGTCCTTTTGTAATTTTGATTTAAATTCAATGTCACTAAAAACATCATGGAATATGAAGCCTTAATCCTAGGCATGAGAGTAACCTTTGATTTAGACATCACATATTTGCATGATTTGGGTGATTCCCAACTCATTTTACTCTAGGTTAATGGTGATTATCAATGCAAAATCAAAAATCTCATTTATTATCATAAAATAACCACTACCCTTTCTAAATACTTAACTTATTTTACCATCGAGCCTATTCATCAAGATCAAAATTCTATTGCTGATTCACTTGCTCCTTTAGCATCTCTTTTTAAACCATACCAAGTTATTACTAATTCTAATTTTTTAATCTAAATAAGAAAGTCCCTATATTCCATTCAACCACAAGATTTACTCATCTACCACATTGAAGCTATGACCATTTGATAAAGGCCATGGTTTAAAGACATTATTTAATTTATTGAACACTAAACCTATCCTCTAAACATTGATTCATAATAAAAAATTGAATTCAAAAACAAGATTTCAAGTATGCCTTTTGATATAATATCCTTTATTATCATTATGATGAAGGTACCTTGCTCTGTTGTGTTATGAAAGAAGAAGTTCCTCATCTTCTTGAACAAACACATGGGGGTATTTATGGTGGACATTATAGTGGACATGTTACAACTACAAATGCTTATGTATGGGATAATTTTGGCTAACTCTTAAAAAGGATGCCATCAAATTTTTTAAAACATGTAATCCTTGACAACTTCATGATGATCTAATTCATTTATCTCTAGTCGAGCTTCAAACTATTGAGTCTCCTTAGCCATTCTCCATATGGAGATTAGATCTCATAGGCAAATTACCTAGATCTCATGATGGGCATGTCTTTATTATCATAACCACTAAGTATTTTACTAAATGGGTCAAGGATATAGCCCTCATCAATGTCATTAGTACCACCATTTCCAAATTCATCTTCAAATAAATAATTTTTTGCTTTGGCATCCCTCATCCTCTCATTTATGATAATGGTGGTAAATTCATAAATAATGATGTCAAACATGTCTATCCTAAATTTAAAATCAACCACAAAATTTACATGCCTTATTATCCATAATATAATGGACAAGTTGAGGCAACCAACAAAATCATTAATAAAATTATCCAAAAGATAATTCGTGAAACCTGCACATAGTGACGTCTTCATTTATATCCCACTCTTTGGGTTTTTCATACTAGCATACACACTACTATTGGGGCAACACCATTTTTGCTAGTCTATGGTTCTGAACCAGTCCTCCCATTAGAAATTGAGATTCCCTCTCTTTGTATCTCTCTTCATGGTATCATAATTGATGAAGAATTACATGAAACTCACTTTCATGCTCTTGATCTTATTAATGAACACCGTCTTCCTTCCCTATAACACAATCATCAATAAAAGACCCATATTACCAAACAAAATAACAAAAGAATTAAAATTCACACTTTTAATGTTGGTGATCCTATCCTTAAGCTAGACTATACTCATGACAAAGAAGGTAAATACACCCGAAAATTATGGGGCCCTTATTTAGTCAAATACATTCTTGTTCGTATCACCTATTACCTTCAAACTAATGAAGGGCATATTTTCAAAGAGCCAACCAATGTGCAATTCCTAAAAGAGTATTTTCTTAAATCCTTCCCTTATTATCATGATTTTTATATGATATCTTTCTAACACTTTTTGTAGGATACTTACACGAGTCTCACCCTCTACAATAGTTCTCTCTTTCTACAAACCTTAGTTCTTCCTTTTGGTCCTTTGGTTTCCCTTTTATCAAGATTTGCATTATAAAATTGTGGATAGAACCTGATATTCCTCATGATTTCTACTTGTTCTCATTATTTCCTTGATTTTCAATAATTTTTTCACCACTTTGGTTTTTCATTTTTTTGAGTTACAATGTAAGACCATGGGTAGGACCTGGCCTTCCTCACAAATATCATCTTTTTCATTCATTTTTTACATGATTTATGCATCCTCATGGGTTTCTCTTTTATGAATTATAGTGTAAGACCATGGATAGGACCAATCCTTTCTCATAAAATCACCATCTTTAATTCAATGTTCCTTTTCTAGAATATGTTTAACAATCGTCACAAGTTTTTAATCCCTTGCTCTCAACTTTGGATTTTTCTTCTTTGTAGATATAATTTGCACAACAATAAAGTGTTCACATGTTTTCATACACTTACCTCATTCTTATGATAAGTAATCATACTTTTAATATCATTGTATCCCTTTTTCACCCTTTATCATATTTTTTGTGATTTAAAGTAATTCAAATTGTTTCATGTTTCATTCCTCTTGATTTCCTTTCCTTTAACTTCATATTGGATAAACCAAGGTCAAAGTCAAGATAACACTCTTATTTCAATTTAATTAACAAGACTCTTAGAAACCATGCTCTCTAAGTTATCTTTCTTAGCAACCAAGTTCCAAGTCTTCAAATTATAGTCAACTTTAGTACCCATGTTTGGTTCTTCTAACCCATATGGAGGAGGAATAGAAAAATCATCAAGAAAATTAAAATCCAAATCATTTGAAAAAAAATTTAATGATACAAAAAACAACATACACAGTCAAAAGTCAAAATCACACCTAAAGACATGATACAAAACACATATCTTATCTCTGATCAAAGCTCAAATTCTATAGTTGGCTTCATAATAAAGTTGGGGTCCATTAGGGTGTGGTAGGATAGTAGATTGGAATAGGAGAATTTAATAAACTCTATGGGGCTACCTACTTTCTCATGTAAGTAACCAATCTTTGTAGTAGACTAATGACTCTATAAGGGGTCTTGAGGAATGGGGAACACGTTATGGGAAGGTAGGTCCATTTTAGTTTTTATGCATATATCCTTCATTTGATGATTTACATAATTTTTTGACCTAAGATTTGTGTGGTTAGGAGAAGTTATTCAGAGTCCTTAAGGTGTAAAGTCCTCTTATTTCAACAAACCAAATTTGAGTGTCTTAACTTTGAAAAAGAGTTCTTCTACCTTGGTTCTTCCTTCATTCTCCCCTCCACACATTTCATTTCCCCCTTGATATGCAAAGTGTGATTATAAATATGTTTTACCTTATTCTATATTCCATCTTATTCACATCTTAAAAACATTATAACACTACTTTGTTTTAGTTTTATCTATCTTTAGAACCAAAAAATATGATTGAACAACTTTTGTTTATTTTATTTCTACCATGGCTCTACATCTCTATATGTGACTTGATTTCATTTACCATTTTCTACTATTTTAATACCCTTTTTATGTACACTTGAGTCCATTTCTACTTTCATGTACTTTTTTCATTATTGAGTGAACTTGGCTTGTTACTTCTCACTCACCAATGTTGTTTTCCTTTTTTATGCACTTTTTTCATTGATGATTGAATAAGGATTATTATTGTTCATTCATCAATATTATTTTACCATTTTTCTTTCCCATCTTTGTTTAAGGATTGTTATTGATTTCACATTGATGTTTAATTATCATTTTTGACATGTATCCTTGGTTTAACTTGATGAGTTTGTCTTTCTTACTTAAGGTTTACTTGTTTGAGTTTTTCAATCTTTATTAGCCTTGGTTTTTTAGTTACCCAATTTAATTTAAATTTTGACTTGGTCATTTGGTCTAAATTAGCACTTGTCACCTCAACTTGCCAAACTTCCAAGTACATCCCATCAACATAACATTAGTTATCTTAGCTCTCCTACATTTTTTCATTTTTCCTCTTTAGTTTTGTATTTTTGGGTTTGTTAAAAGTAGTCTCTACACCCTCCACAATCAAAACTATAAACATAATAGACAACCATCTAGTGATAAAGTTAAGTTAAGGTACACATTAGTTTTATTTTTTAGTTATTTCCATTTTAGTCATTTAATTTTAATCATTTTTAATTTAAAATACTACAATATTTAACATTTAACATTGTGTGTTACTATGTTCTTTTCTCAAAGCACCATCCCCTATTTCACCTGAGTGACACATGATGATGTTTGAGTGAGGAATATGTATACACATAATATTTTCAAACTTTATCAATTAATAGTGCTTTATATCTTGCAAGAACCCATTGATTCCCAATCTCTCTAAGTGCATGCCTTAAGGGGTGTATTAGAAAAGGGGTGTGCAGACCATTAGTGCTTCACAAGATTGTTGTCTCCATACTACCACTTGTTATCAATCCACCCATATCCTAAAACATTCCCCTAAGATTTAACTCTTATTTTTCACCCTCCTCTAGTCATTTTATGCCTTCATTATCCCTTCCCTAGCTTAAAATATTTTTTGATAGTTTTTGATACACTATCCATCCCATTGACCCTATAATGTAATTGACAAAACTCATTTAGGGTATAGGTCAACTCCCATTCAACCTATATTAGTATGTACTTTGTTTTTGTCAATAATGATATAGATTTGATTAGGTTGACCTTATTATCTAAAATTTGAGAAAGGACTAGGGTTAGATTTATCTATATAAACACATTCATTTTGACATTCTTAAAGAGAAAACAAGATTTAATTATTCATTTGCACTTATTTATAAGTGCTCTTCCATCACTTTACTTGAGGAGTCTTATCTTAGGTTTTCTACTTGGATAATAATCTTGTATTATTGAAAAGTCTTAGATGCTTTGGCCTTTCTTGGTGATCCTTAAAAACCAAAACAACCTCTTGAATAACACCTTTGGCCAAGGGAGAGATTGAGTATCGATGGGTTCATCTTCAAGGTAAGTATATCTAACTTTGCTCCTCTCTTTAGTAGATAGAAGTAGCATAAGTAATGACTTTTGAATATATTTCTCTCTCCATGCATTAGGGTCTTACCTATACATAGATTAAATATGATTATCTTATGCATGTTTAATTTTATGTTTATTACCCTAACTTTGTGCCACAAACTTTGGTGAACACTAGATTAGACTTTTCTTTACTTGTTATTAGTTTAGTGAATATGAAAACTATATGCACCTAAAACTACTCACCTTGGTAATTCTACTAATTCTACTAATTTAACCTATATTCCCTAGCTAATTATCTAATATTCTACTTCATATTCCCTACATTCTAAAAATCGTATTATACCCTTGCAAAAAATTAATCACCATCATTATTAAAATAACTAAGCCTACTTACCTACTAACCTACCCATCAAGCCACTTGCCAATTTAAAAATATATTTTATTCACCTACCCATCTACCACCCTACTAAACTAGCTATTCCTACACCCTTACTCCTCAAGGGAGATATCTAGAATTAGAGGATTGTAAAAATATCCTCTAATTTGTCCCTTTTCCTCTATAATATTCTATTATACATATTTCCAAGGAATTATAAATTCCTTGGAAATTCCTTTGCCATTGATCTCAATGACTGAAAATTAAATTTGAGCCATTGATTCTTCCCTCCATCTTCTATATAAACAAACCAATTCATCCATGAGATTTAACATGGAAATTATAAATCTTGAAGCTATATTACATGCATAACCATCATTATTGCATCCATATATCCCTATTAAAGCTATTATCAAGCCAAAAATCCATTAAAGCCATTAGCAAGCATAATCAATCAATCCAACAATCCACTTGTTTATACTCAAATCGGTTTGGAAATCTTAAAGGGGAACTACAAGAGGTAAAATGATGGTAAGAAATCCCATTATAAGCATCTGATTATCTCTTTATTCTCTTTGTTTGATATTGTTTATATTTTTGGTTTTTATTGGTAAAAATAGTAATATAAGAAGAATCCAAAAGTTAGGATACATTTTTAGTAATCATGGTGGGACCATTCCCTAAATATAACCTATTGAGCTTGATGGAAGTGATTTAGAAGCTTTCAGGAGAAACTAGACGTGAATCAAGGACTAGATTTTGAAAAAAATAATTACGTATATGAAAGTTATGGTTTTTCACTGATATAAGTGGTATTGTAGTCATAGTCTTATAGTTAATTTAGTGATAATACATTAAAATTTGGCTTTAACCACTAAATTTTTTTGGGTTTTGATAGGTCCTTCACCTTTGTTCAATATCACTACTTTGAAAGTAGTGATATTTCTCTGTTAATCATGATTTTTCCTTGTAGTTATGATTTTGTAGAGTTTTTGGGCTGTTATAATATCATTATTTTCTATTATTTATAACCCCTATACAGGGATGTTTTAGTTATTTGATATTGCCTAAAAATGGTTTGTGTCTTCTATGTGCAAGAACAAGTAGGGTTAGCCAATAATCTGACTGGTGGTAGCTGAGGTGAAATATCATAACTCTTAGACTTGTAGTTTTGACATGGTAATCATGACATTGCATGCAAAAAAAATATTTTATATGGTGTCTGAGTTATCTCCACATCACCTTTTCATCTCTTATTAACCCCTATGCAAGTCATTTTACCCTGTTTATATTTCTTAGAAGTATTTTATATCTCCTATGTGTAGGTAAAAGTAGGTTTGACCAATAAATTGACCATTGGTGATCAAAGTGTAATACCAAAACTTTCATACTTGTAGTCTTGACCTAGTACTCATGATATTGCAATCACAAGTCATGGCATTGAATCTTTTGGTAAAACTATCTTATTATTTTTCATTCTATAGGTAATAATCCATCATTCTCTATCTATAGGGCATATTAGTAATCGTATAATCTTTTTAATATTACAAATCTGACTATTTGTGATCCAACTATTACAAATTTGGTTATTTTGACTCTCTTGTCTAACTGTGTTCTTGAAAGGGGTATTTTTGAGCTTATTTTGCACAGGTTGATAGGAAGAGGAGACATAAAATCATCCACAAATTAGAAAGTGCATAATTGATTCCTTTGAGTCCCTAGCTATAATATCATTAATTGTGTAGTAGTAATTTTGCATAGTAATCTATGATTTTGCTTGATAAATAATGATAGTGTAATTTAAACATTTTAAGATAGTTTGGTTTACTATTTAAATTTTTAGCTAGTTACATAGCGATTTAGGGTTAAACTAACAAGAATATTTTGTTGTTTGTATAGACCTATTTATATTTTCCAAATGATATCATATAAGGTTCCTTTTTATTAAGAAATTTTTTTATAATCAAAACTTCATATATACTCTAGATAGTATTTTAAATATCCAGACAAATAATATAATCTATTTGCATCAATTAAATTAGATATTTTATAGTTTTGAAATTTATTACAAAACCTCTAATCTCAAATTTTTGATAGTTGTGACTTTGCCTTAACAGTCATGTTTTTGCATTAATAGTCATGGTTTTGTAAGTTCTTATTTATTGAATGTCATGGTTAAGTACTTACTTCAATATCACAACTTAAAATCCACATTTTTATCTTATAGTTGTTATATTGTAGTCTCTAGTTGTAGTTTTGTGGGGGAGTAGTGGTTTTTATATTAAGTTAGATTACTAATCCTTTTTTAGTAAGACCTCTCAAGATAAAGGCACCCTATTTGTTTTCCTAATCCTTGGGTTTATAGGAGGGGTGCCAAAAATATTATATTTTAGTCTTGGTATTTGTATATATTTGTTTTTTGTGTGATTTGATTATATATTTTTGTGCTTCCTCACATAGATAATTAATTAGGAAAAATCAATTATGCTTGCCTATTTGTTAACCCTTTTGAGTCTAGGATAGCACGTGATGTAGAATTTATCCCCATGCATAGGTTTAGTCACTATAGGTCAGTGGCATGGATTTCATCACCATGCACTAGACCAAACTCTATGTTCTAGAATATAAATATTAGGAGAGTTGTCATCAGGCACTAAAGCAAAATTTCCCATAAAGGGTTTTGTGGATTGAGGGGTATTTTGGATCCAATACACAAAGTGGTTAGACAACATCTTATTTGGACTTGGGCCCCATAATCCCTTCACATATATCAAAGACTCTCTTAGAAACACTTATGTAAACCTAGCTTAGGACCTTTCAGACATAACAAGTAATTCATTGTTAGAGTTAGTATCAGCTCCTAAAAATCCATTAAGTATAGATGGGGTCAAGAGGGTTTGATTGATTATATAATGGGTCACTAACCTCTAACCTCACCCATAAAGTTTTTAAACAATACGAACATTGGGTTACACACCCTTCTCAATTTACTAGCTTAGGACTCGTTAAGTGTGTTGTTTGCATGTCATGTTAAACCCATGTTATTTGTAAGTCAAGTCAACCATTTCATTTTTGTTTTAAAAATACCTTAGATACCCTTAGGCTAAAACCTATTCTTAAACCCCATCACAACATCCATTTCATATATCCTAAATAACATCTAATATCTATCTCATTTCTTCTATTCACCCTCCTAAAAAACATCTAACTTCCATTTCATATCTTTCATTAATCATCCTTGGATACAACATTTAGTCTTGGAACCAAATCTTTGGTGGTTACCCATCCCTCCTTATCCTCATTATCATCCATTTTACTAGGTATTATCAACATACATAACCTTGTCAAAGTTTTTAGTTTATCACACACCACTTCCATATCATTGCCTCTTTATACTTAGTACCCATCCAATCACTATTTTTCTAGTGTAAAAGGTACTTGATCACATCATCTCCTAATCTTCTTATTAGATTAAACTCTTGTAGGGTTTGTTTTATGGTAATCCTTTGTTATCTTAATATTCACATCTCTTTAAATATAAAAACATCACCTTTCCAAATCAGTTTCTTTGACCACTCTTATATTTGATCTCTAAACCAAATTAGTATTCAAAATCCCATCACACCTCATCACTTTTTCACCCTCCTCATCTAATATGTCAATCTAAACCCATGCCTAACTTCTTAAAATGGGACAAGCCTACAACCAAGAGAATTATTTATTGGGGAACTTATGTGATCAAAATTAGGATCATGATGACACACATAGTGATTTGCATATTCTTGGAGGAGAAGATGACCAATTCACAAATAATCTCCTCCATAATGATGAAGTTAGGGCATGATTTGACTAGTACATATACAAAAAATATTACAAGGTTATAGCCTAATTCATTAGAATGGGGGGCATAATACCCTCAAGCTTCTACCATAATATTCTATAACACTTAGTTAATCCCTCAACCTAGCCTAATACACCTCGTCAGCATACCCACACTAATCAATTGCCTAAAGAAGAGGAAGTTGTGGACCAAGAACTTGAAGAACAAAAACAACTTGTACCTCTCTAAAATAACTATGTTAAGGATAACAAGAGGAAAATCACCCTATAAGATTGATTAGATGAGCTTATATAACAACTAAATATTTTATCCTCCCAATTCTATACACAAAATCAATGGCCATCCTCCCCACATAAAAATATCCACAATTCCAATAGACCCCATACTAGTCATGAGCAAACCTCCAATCCCCTTGGGGACCTATAATTTGCACAAGAATGAAAAGTAATGAAAGAGATTCTCCAATAAATTGATCTATGCACATAAGCAATGAAATATAAATACAATTTTTTTTTTAAATTTTCTCCCTTAGATATGAGCATTTTGCAAATACCTTTTCCCTCTTCACTTTGAGGTACCTAAATTTGAAAATTATAGAGTGAAAGGTGATCTCTATGATCATGTACATGATTTTTATGTGGCTTTTCATGAGGTTACATATGATGATGCCTACTTACTAATACTTTTCCCAAAATGTCTCATAGGACTAGCCCTAGAATGGTTCATGTATTTGCCAAAGGGGTCTATATATAGTTCTAGAGAATTAATTGAATGATTCATAAGACATTTATCATTTAAAATCAAACATGATGTCTCCATTATATACTTATAAAACATTAAAAAAAGAAGTGGGGAAACTTTAGCATCTTTCTTGTAATACTAGAGAAGTTTAACAGGCCACCTTCGATACAAGTACCAGAGAAAGAGTTAGCTAAAATATCTATTGACAATCTCAATGCTAAGCTAAAATATCAGTTAAAACTCTAATGTGCTAAAACCTTTAAAAATTTATTGAAAAGGGGGTACAAATCAAAATATCACTTATTGAAAAAGGGAACAATTAAATAATACACCCAAAATGACCATATTCAACATTAGGATAATTCCTTTTCAGGCAAATCCAAAATATTCAATACGAATAAGAATGTTGTGGGAGATGGGGTTATAGATTCTAAACAACATGTTCAATCCTTACAAAAAAGGACTCCCATAAATTATAGAAATGTATCCTCTATTCGAGTAACATGAGGAAATCCAAAACCTCACATATGAAAAAGACCTCTCACCAATCTTAGAGTACCTATTGAGATGGTCCTTTAATAGTTGATCCTTGCTAACATGATTACTCTTCCTCAAATCCAACCTTTAGATGATAGTCAATCTTGCCTTGATTGGTACCATTAGGACAAATTCTATATATATCATAGATTCAAAGGTCATGATATAGAGAGGTGTATATAATTAAATCATTATATTCAAGACCTAATTGAAAAAGGAGATTTTGAAGTAGAAGGGGAGAGTACTCCAAATCAATTTAAAAATTAGAAACTCCATATTTATCAAGACCCTCTACCCAAGCATGGTTAGACACAAAGGAAGCCACTTAGAGACTAGGGTTAGGTCTTTGCTTCTAATAATAAATACTATCACACCATTCCATATCACTATGTCAATACCATAAACATCTATATCCCTAAAGATACCACTCTACCATCCACCATTTTAATGATCAACTGGGCCACTGTTGATTGCATGGTTACTACTAGACATAAAAAAACCATAGTTCTTGGGGCACTACTAAAATACCTAACTCTACATCTCTAAGAAATTCTTAGTTTTTTATAACAAATCTTATGATATAATTCAACAATTTGAGAAGACACCCACTCAAATATTGTTAGTGGATCTTCTCAAAACATTCCCTATACATCAAGATATACTCAATCAGGTCTTGAATGACCTAAAATTCCCTTGAGATATTGACACTAATAATTTCCAAGCACTAGTGGGTCATTTATCTCCTTCTTAGGAAATTACCTTTAGTTCCCATGACATGCCTCCCATTGGCCCGCATCATAACTACCCATTATTAATTGAAATCTCCATATTTAACCACTACATTCCATAGATACTCATAAATAAAGGTTTTTTATTGAAATTATGTAATATGAATTTATTACAAACATTATGGTATTATAAAGCTTCTTTAGGGCCTACTCTGACTATGATAAAAGCATATGATGATAATGAATGACCATCTATAGGCACCATCTACCTTATTATTATTATGGTACCAATGGTTCATCAAACCCTGATTCATATTATGGATGTTGATTTACCTTCTAATCTATTTATGGGTTACCCATAGATTTATTAGATGTAATTAGTCCCATCTACCCTTCATCAATGTCTAAAATTCCTAGACTTAGGCATGGAAGTCACCATTCCTGGGGAAATTGACCATTTTTATAGTTGCCAAATGGGTCAATCCCAATCCTCATGCTACTATCCTAACACTAACAACTTCACTCTAAAACCAATTACTACTAAATATATATGCCTTGATGACCTTGTGCCTATTTTTAATCCATTAACTAAATTCACTCACCATAAAATCACATCCATAGGGTGTAGTGAATATGAATATAAAGCCTTTTGTGTAGGTGACTTACCTCTTTCCCCACAAATTTACGAGTCCCCAACTATGAGGAAGACCAATCCTATTAGATATCAATTTAGACTGATGACCCTTTCTAATGTAGGATTATTATTAGATGAATACATTGATGAATTAGATGAATCATGGATTATTTAGAATATGAGGCCCTCACATCTCATAGACAGAGATACCCCCACATTCAAAAAATGTTATAAAATATGCATTATCAAGGAAAAGGACTAGGGAGACATGAGTAAGGTAGGATTGAACCCATAAAAATTCAAGAAAATCCACAATATATTGGCTTAGGGTACAAAATTATTGATAGTGAATTAAACAATATCATTATTGATACTACTTTGATCCTTGAGGAGTCTCTTTCTAACAAAGAAATTGAGAGGGTTCGATTTATTTTCATTATGGGGAGCTTATTACCACAAAACGTTTCCATGACACCATTATATCCATCATAAACATATCCCTCTATTACCCCTTACTAATTAATTGGGATCAAAATTAGGAGCTATCCTTTGACATGTTTCAAAATGATGAGGCCATATTAGAATTCTTGGTAGCATGGGATTTCATGACTTTTGGTGATCATAAGAAGGGATTTTATATTAATCTCTCCCAGTTAGATTACTTTGGGGAAAAATTTCCCCTTGATCAAATTAAATAATAGGAACATGAATAAGAAGAGCCACCCCAAATCTTGAAAGAATTTCCACATATTCTAGATAAATCTAAATCTTATACCAAAATTGACATAGAGATCCCAAAAGGTTTCACTTCAAATATCCTAGATCGATCATATCCTCCTTATCACCAAGATCAATCACCCTCTATCATTGAGGAGGTGATTGAATTTAAAATAAAAATTGAATAACATCCCAAAATAGTCAAACTAGGGGCAACTCTCACACATGAAGAATGTCAAATCATTATTAAGCTATAAAAATAATTTATATATGTTTTTGCATGGTGCTACTTTGGCATTCTAGGATTTGATACCTCCTAAGTTTTGCATCATCTAGTTGTTCATCCTAATTCTAAACCAATCAAGCATAAATTATGTAAGATTCACGCTAAAGTAACCCTACTATTTAAGGAAGAATTACAAAAATTCTTGGAAGTAGGATTTATCCAACCAATTAATTATTATGATTAGATATCCAACATTATTCTTATGGCCAAGCCACAAGGAGGGATTCAAATTTATACTGACTTCCAATAAATTAACAAATCATGTTCTACAAATGAATTCCTACTCTTAAACATTGACATGATCATGGACTAAATATTAGGGTACAAAATTTCATCCCTTATGGATGGCTTCTCAGGATACAACCAAATCAAAATCATGCCTAAATATCAACACAAAATAACCTTTATTACTCCATGGGGGACATTTTATTATCAAGTCATGATAGTTGGTATCAAGAATCTGGGTGTTAATTAGCAATGATAAATGACTATTATATTTTATGATATGATGCATGACATTGTGGAATATTATGTTGATGATATTTAGGTAAGTCAAGACTCAAATCTGAACACCATATGGTCTTACATAGAATCTTTGAATGACTGCATGAATATAAAGTTAGGTTGAATCCAAAGAAATGTTTCTTTGGCATTACCTCAAGAAATTTATTAGGTTTTACTGTATCTATGAGAGGCATAGAATTAGACCCAACTAAAGTCAAAGCCATTATGGAAATACCTCCTCTTCATAATTTCAAGTAGCTAAGGAGTCTTCATGACAAATTACAATCTATTCAATGGTTCATCTCTCAACTCATAGATAAATTCCACCCCATCTCCCATATATTAAAGAAGGGGACCCATTTTAATTATAAGTATAGATGTTAGTAGGCCTTCAATAATCTCAAGCAATATCTAAAAAATCCACCTATGTTATCACCACTAGTTATCAAAAGACCCCTACTCCTATATATCTCTGTAACTCCTTGTGTAATAGGTGCCCTACTTGCACAACACAATGATGAAGGAAAAGAGTAATAAATTTATTATCTTAGTCACATTTTGATCTCATATTAGCTAAATCATACTCCAATTGAAAAATACTACTTAGCTACTATCTTTGATTCAAAACATTTGTGGCATTGTATGTTAAATAATCAAGTTTAGCTCATCACTAAAGTTGATCCTCTCAAATATCGACTATCAAAATCAGCTTTCACAAGATGAATGGTCAAATGGATAATGTTACTTAATGAATTATATATATAATATGTTCATCAAAAGGCCATTAAGGGACATACAATCATGGATCAAATCGTAAAGGCACTCTTGTAGTGACTAAACCTCTTATCACAACCTTCCTAAATGAATCCATAATGAATACCTTAAAATCTAAAGGATGGAAGCTATATTTTGATAATTCTTTTATCATGCATGGATTTGGATCCAATATTCTTTTGGTAACCCCACAAGGAGACCTTATTCTTAAGGCTTTCTGATTGGATTTTCCATGCACCAATAACATTTCTAAGTATGATGATTTCATTGCTAGCCTCTAATTAGCCATCCAATGGAACATCCAACACCTATAAGTATTTAGTAACTCATAATTAATAATTAAGCAAGTTAGTGAAGATTTCTAGACTAAAGATGAGAAATGACTCCCCTATAAGTAATTGGTAGACTAGTTAAAATAACATTTTTAGACTATTACATTTGAATAAGTGCCAAGGAGGAATGGTAAGGAACTAATTCTATGGCCACCATTGGGTCTCTAATTGACCTTCTTAAAGATGTCATTAAAGGGAACTTCTTGATTGAGAACCTAATCTTACCATCTCATCAATCTATGGCCCCTTTACAAATTTGTGCTATTCTTGATCCTGGTCTTCCCTGGTATTAGAACATCTATAATTATCTCCATAACAACATCCTTCCACCAAACCTCAATCATCAACAACATAAGGCCTTCATCCACTATACCTCTGACTACACTATCCTTGGTAACATGATCTATTGAAGATGTTATGAGGGGATCTTATTAAGATACCTGATCTCAAAAGAAGCTTTTCTTGTGATCAAGGAGGTCCATGATGGTATATGTGGTGACCATGTCAATAGAATGGCTCTATCCAAGAATTTGATCAAGATTAGATACTATTGTCCTATCATGGAATAATATGCCTACCAATATGTGTGAAAGTGTGTAGCTTGCCAAAAACATAGTAATCTTATCGATGCACCTATAGAAGAATTACAACCTATTATGAGTCCATGACCATTATTTATATGGGGACTAGATTTGATTGTCAAGATAAATCCCACATCATTTTATGGCCACAATTTGATTATTATAATAACAAAATATTTTACCAAATGAGTATAAGCTATGCTTCTTACCTACACCATAGGTTTACAAATTTCTAAATTCATTTTAAATCAAATCATTTGTTGTTTTAGCATTCTAGCCAACATCTTATCAGATAACAAGTATTTCAAAAATCAAGAAGTCAAGGCCTTATGTAAGTGATACTAACTCAAGAATCACTTTTATACCCCCTACTACCCTTAGGGGAACTGACAGGCTAAAGCTATGAATAATACTCTTATTAAGATTCTCAAGAAAATTATCAATGAGGAAATAAATAATTGACAACCTACAATTATATCCTACACTATGGTCCTATCAAACAAGTGATATAACACCCACTAGGGCTACTCTAAATTATTTAGTTTATGTAATAGAGGTCATCTTTCTTATGGAAGTGGAGCTCTCCTCCTTACATATCTTGTTATTAGGCATTATCATTGATCATAATTTTTGACAAGAAAGGATACAAGAATTGGAGCTTCTAGATGAAAATCATAAAAAATCCCTAAATAACCTATAGGCACATCAAAAAAAAATTAAAAGGCCAATATTGTAAGAAAATATAGCCATGAGAATTTATGGTTGGTGATCTGGTCCTAAAAGAAAATTAAAAAAATACCCATGTCGATAAGGATAAGAAGGGGAAATTTGAAGCCAATTGGCTTAGGCCCTATATAATAGTTACTAATTTAGATTAGGAGCATATAGGTTAGCCACATTGGATGGTGAAGATCTTGAGAAGCCAATGAATATAATTCATTTAAAACATTTTTATACATAATAAGATACAATTTATGTCTATCTATGGGTCCCTACTCTTGGGGGTATATCCATATCCATTCCACACTTCTCATTCCACTCCATTTTCCTATCCTTGATCTTAGTCCTACAAGTGGAAATCTATTAAAAGTTTATATAGTATCAAGAGATATATGTGTTTAAATAGACACAAGTTATTTCTTTTCATGTGAAGGGGATGTTTGTTGAGGAGTATTTTGCAATCTCTTTATCCATTTTCAATTATATCCCCCATCCTATCACATCCTCATATATATCCTCCATCCTATTCCCCCCATCACATTTTATTTGATGATTATGTGTCCTCTTAGCCTCAAGCTAAATCCTAACCTCATTTGTCTCTTGCTATCTCTAAGCCACAATCCACACATTGCCACTAACTTTATCATTATGTAAGGGTCAAAAATAAGTTTTAATTCAAGGTTTCACATACACTATGCCATTAAATCCTGATTGATTATCCTAAGCCCCATATACAAGTTTCTTATGATTTTATTAGATCCTTGTTTCAATGCACTAATTTTGGGCACAATATACCCTATGTAAATACCCCTTGTCATCATTTAAACCATTGTGCATAATAAGTATACTACTCTCACCTGATAATATCACACGTATATTTATTTTATCCTTATCTTTAGTTTGTTTTATTTTGTTTTATCTTGTGTGTGTGTGTGTGTGTGTGTGTGTGTGTGTGTGTGTGTGTGTGTGTGTGTGTGTGTGTGTGTTTGTTTGTGTGTTTTGACTATGTTTAGTTGTTTGATTAATCATTTATATTTTTATATTTAATTATATTATCTTAATAGTCTTGTTATAGTCTTATATATATTTTATCTTGTTAACTTTATGGGAATAAGGATGGTCTAGGTGACTCCTGAACTTATTTTTGGTAACATCAATTCAAAATAGAGTTCCCCCATGCACTATATGTTTTAATGTACCTTTGACTTATATCATGTCATTGGTATGTATTTATTTCTAATGAAATATTAAAAAGGATTTCATACATTATTAATGGCTTTAAACTTTCCACCCATCCCATTTACCCCCATCCTATCACTGTGTAGTCTATCCCTTAACCAACCTAATCATCTTATCTATTCACCCTTCATTCCATCATTATCCCACCTCCTTGGTGTAGGAGGATTGTTACCCAAACCCAATTTGTGAGACATCAAAATAAAAAATGGGTTAATCCATATTTAGCATATTTATTAACATTTTACCATTTCAAATAAACATATCTCATTAACATTACATCATAAAAATCCATAAAAATCCTTTTCATAAGTCCTAAAACATCACCATATAAATAGCCATCCGTATAATATATCATATCATTAATAAATATCTACATCCATCTAAAGTACCCATTAACATATCCATCATCATCTATCTACCATGATTATAACATCATTTTTAATCACATGCATAAATCAATATCTAAATACCCACATCATATGGCAACCGTGTCATCTCATATAATGCAAAAATACACATATAAAGTATCACATCATATAAAATTATACCAAATAATCTAATCCATCTAAGTAATCCATTTAACTCATAAATAAATCCATCACCTCAATATCATATAATCATATAAGTATCCATAATCAATGCAGATCACAAAACCATAATCATGCATAATCATCACTATATAACACATCACATTATATCAAAAATCCCATCATATATATATATATATATATATAAAGTGTCAACATGGAGTCCATGTCAAAAAATATATACAATATATAGTCTCTAAGGGCATAAATGTGATACACTCAACAATCTATATATATATATATATATATATATATATATATATATATATATATACTATCTCAAATAGTCTCAACTAGGCTCCTTGTGATCCTGTAGGGTGTTGGTGTACTAACTATGATGAGCTTGCTCTGAATGTAGGTACACACTACTCAACTAGCACTACTACATCAGATAAGTCCCTATAACACTATTCCTCTTGATTCAAACTCATAATGTTTTACATAACCCCATCCATCCCCTTGCTAACATGGATGTGTCTACTTCCTCCTTGGCCCTCTTAACCACCTATACCTCTCTTGTTAGATCTCTAATGTAAGTATGAATCTAGTTAATCTATGCCTTATAACCAAAAATTTGCGTGTCTTGACTCTAGATTTGGTTCGACAACATCACTATCTAAGTCTGTAAAGTAGTAAATTGACCTTATAGATCAATAATCTATCCCTATGCCTAGGATAACTACCCATCCTATCCTTGTAACCAAGCCTAGAGCTAGTCTATCTTTATGGTAATCTTGATAATCTTAGTAAGTCATACCTATATCTCTAACCTAAGACATGTTAATAATGATCTCTCATCCTTAGTCAAAGGTGGTTGATATGGTCCTAGATTATCCCTACTCTCACTAGTTCTAGCCTATGTGTTAGTCACTCCAAACTGAGTACTACTACCCCCATCTTGGGTCCCACTCCCTCTGACCTAAACTATAGTAACTACCTGATCACCATCACTCCCATCTACTCCATGGCATCTATACCTCCCTATCCATCTTTACCATCTTGTTCTAGGATCTATATGCTCCTCCATCTCCTAAACCTTGCCTATGCCTAAAACACTATCCTAACCACTCCCTTCTATACTAAAACCCTACATCTAAGTAACCTCATTAGGACCCTCTAATCCCACCATGCCATGTAAGTTAATATCACTCCTAAATTTGGTAAAGGAGTCTAGAAATCTGAAAGGACTAGGGAAAGGCTATCATAATCCATGCATGTAAGATCTATATCTACTAGCCTCCCCCACTGTGGCCTCTCTCGATCATTACTAGCAAAAAAATTCTCCTCTCCTGGCATATCCTATAAGAGCCTAAACTATCTATGCACATAATTAGGTTGATACCACTCTATGATAAAGTCTCTATGTCTTGTCATGTAACACTTGGTAAGCATATACTGAGTCACCTAGGTCTCATCTTCATAACTAAATTAAAGTCCAATACAAGGCATCCACATGAAATGATCTAGATAGAAACTATTAAAAGATTATCTATAAAATATCATCTCACTAGTGTGGCCTCTCTACACAACTAGTAAAATTTACCATCTAAACACCATAGGCTCATGATGATCCCTACCCACTTGAGTACCTAGAGGTCACTAGATTGTAATGTGCTCCTAGCTCTAGATTTGTAACAATAATGAGGGACCTAGGTTTGTCACTCTTTTATAAGCCCCCAAATGTAACTCTTGATATAGATGAGCCAATACTACTATCTCCCATGCAAACACCATAAAGTCCTTAACCATATCCATAACCACATCTCCAAGTCATAGGAGAAACCACTGACCGATCTTGTCTAGTAGGAGTATGCCATTAATAAGAGATATCACCATCAATGTTAAATGATTAATAGTACCCTCTCACACACATATGTCAATGTCTAATCTTTGTTCTTGCCCACTAATATATAATCCTCTTACTAATCTTTATACCATTATATTGTGTGTGATTCTAGTAAATCCTATCCCCTATCATCAATAATCATAGAATTTGATAGATGTCCTCCAATTTCATCATCATCTCTCTAGTCATGAAGTGGAAAGTAATCATATTTGATTTCTATCACTCCAATAGTGTAATAATCAAGGCATGATCAATCCACACCATTGAAATATTAGCTATAAAGTGCAGCCCCACTAGCTCTAACACCCCATAGTCCACAATAGTCAATTGATGCATCTCATGAAGAACCTTAGGATGTTGTAGTTGAGATGCCATCACACCTAAGTCTTATAGCACTAATCACTAATAACTCATCACTAAACCTATTTCATCACATTGATACACCTAATTATAACCCATTTTCCCTCCCAACTTTACCTATCTTGTATTGTACCACTATAACCCTAACCACCCTAAATCCATACCAATATCCCTTGATTAATCCTAATCAATCCATCCCTATGCCTACCCACACCATCTCTTATCCTAGTATTTACCATCACCCATATTAATATAACTAACCCTAGTCCATCTTAACCTAGCCCACTTAATCCAACCCCACATTCTATCCTAAAACCCTTTCCCTAACTCATACTCTTCATCCATTAAGTAACCATCCTAATTAACCTATCTAAACACTCATAACCCTTACCAATCCCATTTATCCTCAAAATTCATCATTTAACATACACCTAATTAAAATTAACCCACCTTAAATTACCTATCCCTAATTCATCCTAACCCCATCTAATTCCCTAACCATATATAATCCCCCTAAATAACTTAACATATCCTTTATCCTTTAACCACTCATGACAATATCAAAATTCATGAATTTTTCTTAATTAATGATCTTGTCGATATCACCAATTGCATCTTGTGTTTTTACATAACCATGACTCTAACTTCATAGTTATGTAAAACCATAGATCATTAACCCATGGTATCATAATATCATGAGTTAAAACTTGTGGTATTTCAATACCATAACTTAGGTCATAACATCGCTAGTCATGAGTGTAATAATGCAACTGAGAGTAGTGTCCTTAGTCATGGTATTGCACCTATGACACATTTTCCCTAATTAACAAGTAATGAATGTAAAAATTCACAAAAAATTGATAAATTCATAGGATATGGGTTCATAACTTACTGGTGGTTCAATATCCTTGACCCTATGGAATTCTTAGACTCTCTCATCATGGTGTGAAGCTTGTGGGATTCGGTCCATGTTTTTATCTGAGAGGAGTTTTTCACCAAAGTTAAAAAGTTAAAATAAACCCCCTTTTCACTCTTTTGTCATATTTCACACCCTTTTTCCTCCCACATTACCCTTTTTATCCCTAACACACATGTTCTCTCATCTTATCATCTCCTTATCAGTCCTAAATCCCATCAATTTACCCCACTACCCCAATCACTCATTAACTATCATTATTAAGTCATCTGAGGCATGGATTTTCCATTTCCCCCTTGTCCAACCTAATCCTAAGTCATAACTACATCAGCCTAAGGTATTTTAAGCCTATGTAGGTAGTACCTAGCCATGATTTTATGCCCAGGGATAACTTGACCACTATTGACCCATAATCCCCATCCTATACTGGATTAATCGCTCGACAATTATACATCATTTTAAGATATGCATCACACATAATATGGTTACTTATCATTAATAAACTAATATAGTCTCCATTATCTATTTTCAATCCTTACTTGGTTTGTGTCCTTGTTATGGGAATTATCTTTGACTTATATCTACCTCATCTCTTTACTTCTAAGACAATATCTCCATCTCAAGGGTTTATTTTTATCAATAAAAATCCTTTCTATGAATTAATTTTTTTTATATAACCTATCTCTCAAAATTAAGCCACTTTATCCCTTTGTCTCTAAACTTTGGTCATCTCAATCATAGCTTCATTATTACTCAAGGCATCCCAATCCCATTTCATCATCCTATCTTATCCCACCCTTGGGACTCTTGTTCGAGTGATCATCAAATTTTTTTCTTCCTACATGTTCCCTTGAGGGGGTATCATACCTACTAACAAAACTCATGAATATGGTTTTTATTCAAAAGACCATTACTCCTTCCATCCTATCCACTCACAATTCCCTTTTAAATTTGGAAAAAATTTATGCACCTAAAACCACTCACCTTGATAATTCTAATAATTCTACTAATTTAACCTATATTCCCTAGATAATTAGATAATATTATACTTCATATTACCTAAATCCCAAAAACCTTATTATACCATTTAAAATAATTAATCACCCTCATTAGTCTTCTAAGTAAGCATACTTATGTACTAATCCATCCATTAAGTCACTTTCTAATTTAAAAATACATTTTATTCACCTATCCATCTACCACCCTACTAAACTAGCTATTCCTACACCCTTACTCCCTAATGGAGATTTCTAGAATTAGAAGATTATATAAATATCCTCTAATTTATCCATTTTCCTCTATAATCTTATATTCTATACATTTCCAAGGAATTAAAAATTCCTTGGTTATTGATCTCAATGACTCAAAATTAAATTTGAGCCATTGATTCTTTCCTCCAACTTATATATAAACAAATAAATTCATACATGAAAAATAACTTAGAAATTTGAAATAATGAAGCCATATTTCATCCATAACCATCCTTATTCCATCCATATAACCCTATCAAACCTATTATCAAGACAAAAATCCATTAAATCCATTAGCAAGCATAATCAAACAATCCACCAATCCACTTATTTACACTCAAATCAGATTGGAAATCTTGCAGGGGAGATAAAAGAGGTATAATGATGGTAATAAATGCCATTATAAGCATATAACTATCTCTTTATCCTCTTTTTATATGTTTTTGATATTTTGGGTTTTTATTTCTGAAAATAGCAATATAGGAAGGGTCCAAAATTTAGGCTACAAAAACATAGGACTTAGTTAGGTTTATTGCATAGTTTTAATTGATAGGAGACTTTAGAACCCTCCCTTGTGATATTATTGTGGCAATATATCCCTTTTATAGGTCTATCAGATCCATATTGGTCATGAAACCAAATATCTAATATATCAATAATCAAAAGTGTAAGTAGAATTTATATTCTCTGAGGTAGGATTGATTTATAGATCAGTTACATTTCCCTTTGAATACAATATCCAATACTCTCCTATTAATTGAGTGTTATTATATATTATAAATACATATAAAAAAAACCATTTTTATAATGCTCCTAATTAGGTGTAACATCCAACTATGGTGGTAGTGGTGGTGGAGAAGGAGATACCATTATTGAAGAGAGAACTCATATCGAATGCCTAAAACTATTACTACCTTATTTTAGTGTGTATATTTGATACATTAATGCAATGTATATGCAAATTCACATATATTTTATATCCAACAACATCCTAACAACATGTTGAACATACTATTATTTGGTAAAATAGGAATGGAGTAGTGACTATCATGAATATCACCTGAAGAGGTAACATAATGTATCTAAAAGTGTTATATATGTATCCATTGAATCCTTTAGCTATTTTTTTAGTATCATGTATATCATTTTATGTTTATCCAAGGGATTTAAGAATTTTCATTATGATTTTATTTTGTCTTGAATCATTGTCAACTATGAAATTGTGTATATGTTTCTTATTAATGTAAGCTCATATAAATAGTTAATGGAGATTTGAATCATCATTTACAGTCTCATTATAATCCATAATCCCTTCCATTAAACCAAAAATTCCTAAATCCACTCTCCCTTCCACAAATACAATCAAATGGTATGATATTTTGTATCAATTACAACTACCCATGCCAAGATTTATGTATTAGACTTACCTCAGACAATGCCTATATATAAAGATCTACTTTACATGACATTAAAATAAATAATGGTACCAAATGATGAAAAAAATCTTTACATATATTATATTTTTAATACATTAAGATGGAAAATTAAGTATTTGGTTTTAAAAATAAGATTTAATTCCTAAGCATATAATATATGCACACCCTCCATTATATATTCAAGTGCAAATTCATAATAAGGTATTCAAAAGAGTTTTGGTTGATAATGGATCAAGATTAAATGCTTGTAACATATTGGATATATAATATAATGATATCATTTATTATTATATGAAAATTCAATTATTTTATGATATCCCAAGGAAAATATTAGGAAAAATTACTTTGCCTATGATAGTGGGTCCTGTAACAATAGACACAGTTTGCCTAGTTATGATAAATAATATAAATTATAACATACTACTGGGAAGAACATGGATTAATGAAATTTATGTTTCAAAATATAATATTAATGCATATATAGGTTTAATTTATCAAGGATACATTTATATATGGCCATTGGATAAATAACCATTCAAGTATTATGTAATGAAACAACTTGAGGATACTTATATTTTTCATATGCAACTACATGCATAATATAAAAATCAATTAAACCACCAATGGAATATAATTCTCTAATAACATCACCAAATAATGAAATTAATTATTTATTTGGGTTTACATATCTAAAAAAATGGAATATATAGGATAAGTGTTAGGAACACATTCATGAGGTATTGTGGATCCTATTCAATTGGTTGAGCCAAAAGGTTGACAAAGATTAGAGTATATTAAAGATTCAAGATAATAAAATAGGGAATCATCCATAATATTTAATATTTATACACATTTTATCAAAGTGAAATGAGCCCCACAAAAAAATTTGAGCATCGCTTCATTTAGATTACACATCGGGGTAATGAATAGAGTCTACTATACATAGATTCACTATGTAACATATCTACAGTCCTATAACCAAAATTTATGCACATAAAACCATTAATTAGGGTAATTTATCCTAAAATATTCTTTAGGGAATGTTATTTCCTCTGGTCTACATATAGTTTGGGGCATTTGATATGCGATCCATAGTGATAAGCTTTGAACTATATGGAGGTAGACATCTTCCCTATAGGACCACCTAGGTGTCTTTATCCTATCTAAGAGACACACATATATGGAAGTTTTTGTATAGTTTTGGGTATATTACCACCCCTTCTTGTTCTTGGGATGTTCTCATAACCTCATAAGAAGATTCTTGAAGAAGATCCAACATTTAAGTAGAGCTACAAACTCCACTAGTCCAAGCCATAAACATCATCATTACAACTATAGACTTCATCATTCTAGCTACAAGATTCATCAGTCTCAACTATGAACTTCACTAGTCCTAGCTATAGACTTCACCAGTCCTAGATACAAACTTCATCAACCCAACTACATAATTCACCAATCCCAACTAAAGACTTTCTAGGGAAGCTTTTACTTTGCTAACAACAATATTTAACATGTCACAAAATGAATTTAAGTGAAGCTATATAAGACTCATAATTTGAGATTATTTAAAACATTAATTCAAAATGTTATTATATGCATAACATGTGTTTATAGTAGTGTAAAACTAGGTTGAGTTCTCATGTATCCAATACTTAAAAATGAACTTACTGAGTGTATTTTAGTAGTTATGTACAATAGTTTCCAACTTAGCTAAAATCTATGCTTCAAGCATTTATGATCACAAATTTGATCAATAAATAAAACTTATAAGATGCAATAATTATAATAGTAATCATCATCCCATACAAGTTGACTTACCTCATATTCTTAATAATATAATTCAGCTCAACTACTTGCATCATATGAATTCCGTCAACACTTAAATGGTAATTCCCATAATTAAAGAAACTTAACTTGACTGTGAATAATCAAGGCTAAAAGAATAATTTATTTAAATGATATTTACTTAAGAAACTTAAATGCATTACCCATTACCACAAGTTCATCTGCCATACTTAGAAAATGACCCATATCAAACAACTTGGCCAAATCACATAATTTGATTACCAAGGTCCATAAGTCATTAATATTGAGAAGGCTAAACATATAAGGAATATGATCTCTTATGGAGTATTATAAAATCACTCCACCAAACTACCCAAATTACTTAGGAATAAGGGAATTTTTATAACATAGATCATGATTCAACCTACAAGCTTATTAAACATATTAAGCACACCAAGTCTCCTAGAGGTGTATTCGAGCCTTATGCAAAGGTTATTTAGAATTGTTACCTTAATTAGAGTGGTGGAATAATAGTCAAGGTAAAGAGGTTGAGATTACCTTATTATCTCTTCAAAGATGTCATAACTCTCTCAACTCAGATTATGCCATTATTATATTATAGATGTATTTAGGATTAATAGGCAAACTTTTAATAATAAGATAAAAGAACCTATAAAAGAGATCGAGACAACTTGTCTCTTCTGACCCAAAAGAGAATGATAGAACATAATAAATCTACCAATTTAATAATATAAAACTATTTCTCAAGCATAAATTCATAGTATGTAAGTCATCACAAAAAGGACCTCTTGGTCTTCACAATAACAAGACTACAAGAGATGGGTAATCATAAATTATGACAAGGATTAGGATTTCCTTAAATATTTCCACTTTCACATTAACTCAAAATACATATAATTTTTACGTCTATATAGTTTCCTTTCTTATAAAAGGAATAATACCAAAATGTCACTTTTATAATTTAAAATAACCTCTTGCATAAATATTCTCTAAAAGAGTGTATTACATTTATCAAAGAAAACACAATACAACCCTTACTTTGAATATAAAAGGTAAATATTAGAATAATTTTGCACTTTGCCACTCCAACGAGTTCCCAATAGTTATAAATTGAGACTAGATTAAATTGTGTACACTTTGGAAATAACATTAAGCAACCATGAATCATATTCTTTTGATTCCTTACTAATTATTTTTCCACTAAACCTATATCAAATATGTCAATAGAAAGGAGGTTAGCACAATGCTGAGCAAGTCATCCCAATCCTAAAAAAATAGTCTATCCTCCTAATTGAATTATATAAAATTTTAAATTTTCAAAGGTAAGAATAAATTCCAATAGAGATAAAAATTGGTCATAACTGAAGAAAATATATTGACATTATAACTAACTCAGGTTTCTACAAGCTATCAACCATTGAGAATGTGGACAACAATAACATACAATATTAAAAGTATAGAGAACTATGATTTTATTCAAGATTTACCAAAAAATAAATATCATATAATGAAAATTAATAATTAACCTAAGCTAGATCAATAACTTACTTAATTTAATAACTTACCAAGAAACCTCAAATCATAGAAAATAAATCTCATAAATAAGGGTATTCATTAATTACAAGTAGAGAATAGTTATCAAGGTGGATGTACAACATCACTCTTATCAAACCAATAAAATATCATTCCATAGCATGTATATAAAAATATGAAGGAATCTAAATATCCAACCAAACATTCCACTCATCATGGAATGTACTTGACCCAAGTAAAATAGCAAAACTATAAAACCAGATTGTTTATTGAAACCATGCAACCATTTCCAACCACTCTAAAATTTTATTTTTTCTCTTGATTCCCAATGGATCCAAATAAAATTATACTTATTGGAAATTTAAATATGCACACAATAAAACCCATAAATCATTTAGCTAGGTTTTGATCTAATAATGAGTAGCAATCATGGTTCTATCCTAGTATATGTTAATTGACTGAAATGAACAAGTAACCATTTCCTAACACACTATATTTTCATTTTATCTCTTGATTACAAATGGATTAAAATAAAAATATACTCATTAAAAATCCAAATATGTACACAATAAAAAATATAATTTTTTTATCTAGGTTTTGATCCAATAATGAGCAACAATCATAGTTCTATTTGAGTATATGCTAATTGATGGGAATCAATAAAATTTTGAAATATTTTAAATCACCCAACTGGAGTTTTTTAGAAAAAATAGAAATTAATAAAATAAATGCACAATATATTAATAAATTTAACCAACTCAATAAAATAGTGGAAAAGTCACCAAGGAGTCAAGAAACTTAATCCCATGATAAGTAAAAAGACACAACTAATTATAACTCCAAGTGAGAAGATATAGAGTGATAAAATATTAAATTGACCTTTAAACTTATAAAAATTATGCCTCATCATAATCAAAATAAAATAAAATAGTCGTGTTCATGGTTCCAATAACACACATAAATATTTATGACTAACAAGGTATAACCCTGCACAACCTAGGTCAATTATGAATGTAATAAAAAGCAAACTCAATACATTCCAATCATTGCAATCATACCCTTTCAAATTAGAAAAAAAATATTAATAGCTACTTATAAGAGTATATATACCAATAGTAAAAATGATTTTTCCAAGTTTGCATTTTATTTCTTGCATACTCTTATTTCAAACAATGATAAATTACCACCACCATGTCATAATAAAAAGTGCAATCCATAAATTAATAAATTAAGGACAACCCATTTAGTATATTATCATTATGTACATCCATTAAATAATTTATGAATTTATAAAAATTCAATTGTCAAACTTAATAAACAACTATATAATTTTGTACAAACAATATGGAAGCACCATTCAAACACCAAGATTCATGAGCACAAACCCAAAACCCAAAACCAGCGAAGAATCCAATCAAAGAAATCATGCTATTAATTTTAGATCAAAATCACCATAGAAGTGTCAATTTAGGATTCCAAAATATAATCTCATGTAAGGATCAATAGTCAGATCCAATTGTTCCATACCAAGGTACAATAAAAATTTAAAACCAATAATCTCACAAACAAGAGATGAGTTATAAAATACAAGTGGATCGAATTAGCCCCAAAAAGTTACCATCAATACTCTTGATAACCCTTCAATAATATGTCACCCTATTTAGGGGAAAATAGGAACTAAAAATCAATAGTAGGTTGAATCATTCACAACCCCCAATGTTACACATATAGAGAGGGTTTTGTTAAAATTTCCCTTAAGCAAAATCAAGGTATGATATTTATAAAACCATATGATAAAATTATAATTTCACTAGCATATTTATTAAGCTTGGTTTAAAAAAGTAAATCCTAGATATGTTCATATTATTTGGGTAAATACTTGTGTATGCATACCCATATAAACATATGTGTGCCTTTACATAAATAACAACATTTGCCCAAAAATTACCTATCAATTAAGATGCTAGACTATTTATACAGGAAAGGGCAACTTGCCTAGATCATAGTGAATCTTTGGCTTGGAATTTAATCTCAACCTAGGAATAAATCCATGGCTCACCTCTCATCATATCATTTTGACCATTAACATAACTCATACCTAACTAATTAAGCAAAGCCCCAAATTTTTAAAACCCTCTCACAAAGTGGTGCTAGATCTAGACCAACATTGTCTCTTGCCAATATTTACTTTATGTATCATTTTAATTCATTTACATGCATTCAAATCGCTCCATTAGGCTAACACAACCCCATACACCTCAATATCCCCCAATGACATCTTGACAGCTCCTCCAAGCCCTAGGTTGACTATGGACAATGTGTGATAAAAAATAGTTTTTCCACATTATTTGACTTTGAAAGAACATATATTTCTAATGAATTGTGTTGATATAAAATAAAAAAATTTTAATTATTAACAAATCCAAATTTTCATGAATCTACATGGGTTTCCTTGCACAAAATTTTCCCTTAGGCAATTTGACCTCATTTGCCTCATAATAAAAATTAATTATAAAATAATTATTATATATTTTTTTAATAAAAATCAAACTTAGGTCCTTCATTAAAATGTACCAACTCATGCTTATGATCTCAAGGTTTCAAGATCATATCAATCCATAACCTTCCATCCAAGTGGCTTAACACTTGTGAAAATATTGGTGATGAAAAAATGTATAACAGTTAAATCTATAAAACATAAGTATTAAAATGAAGTTATTATATGAAAACAACCTAATCAAATAGACATAATTAACAATTGTTAATGTCAGACATCTCAACAATTAAAAAAATCACAAAGATGCCTTGATATTTTATTGATTGGGTGGGGATATAACACAAAGAATAACCTGATCCAACACAAGAGGCTTATCATATATTTACACTAGTTGGTATACCTAAAAATTATAGATAATACAACTTCATTGGAACTTCTATAATTAGATGAATTTTATAATGATAAAGCTCTCTTAGAATATTTGGGTGCATATGAGCTTTTCCCTCTCTTCCACCATAAGAATAGGTTTCCTCATACTAGTACTCATGTATATTTTGGAGATGATGATGAATATGATACACAATCCAACTAGATAGTCCAAAATATTATTCCTATATCACCCTATGTCAAGGATAAATCATGATCACTTAATGAAGAAACAATGAAATTAAATTTTGAAGTAGATAAAGATCATTGCAAGTTCTTTTAATATCTCTGTTACAAAATAAAGAGTATATAAATTTGTCATTGGTTTTAAAATATTATCTATAATTATTTGGTTGGGATTATTCAAATATTTTAGGCATATATCCTATAGTATCAATGCATAATATACTATTATTTTGAGATGAAAAACCATTTTAAAAGTTTTAAAAAAATTCTAAAGATGCATTCCAAAGTGGATTTATCAGTTAAGAAATAAATTTAAATTTCACTTCAGGCAATATTTATTCAATCTATTGACTATCCTTCATAGATATCCAACATAGTCCCTATTGTAAAACTGAATGGAGACATTAGATGTGTAGATTATTAGTATTTAAAAAAATCTTGTCCAAAAGATGACTTCCCCTTGAAAAATATAAACATGATTTTAGATTCTACAATTAGGTATGGAATGTTATAAATCATGAATAGTTTATAAGGATATAATAAAATCATAATTAATCTAGAGGATTAAGGAAAAAATCATTTATTACACCTTTGGGAACATTTTGATATATAGTCATATATTTTGGATTAAATAATCCTGGAGATACTTATTAACATGTTATGCCACATATATTATACGATTACATCCACAATATAGTGGAATAATATGTTTATTTTTTAATGGCTAAATATAAACAATGTAAAAATCATTCCATTGATTTATGAAAAATGTTTGAGCACTTACACAAATAAAATGTATGCTTAAATCCATGTAAGTGTTTTTTGGTGTGACTTATATAAATTTATTAGGATACATCATATCTCAATTAGGTAATGAAGTGTATCCTAAAAAGTTAAAATCTATTTTATACATGCCTCCACCAAAGGGGTTGAAGAAATTACGATTTTCACCAAGAAAAATCAAGGAAATTAGACATTTTATAGCTCAACTTTCTGATAAAACATGACCTTTTAGATGATGTTAAAAATGTGAATTTTTTTCAAATGGATGAAAATTATCAAATTTTTTTTGATACTATCAAACAATATTTACTATAACCACCCATTTTCATGTTACTTATTCTTGATATGCCCTTTATCATACATTTCAGCTACATATCTTGCCTTAATGGTTCTACCGACACAATATGATGATGATCATAGAGAACATATATTACATTATGTCATTTTTACTCTGGTTGATTATGATAATAATTATAATAATATGGAAAAATTATGTTTCCCATTAGTTTTTACAACACAAAAGTTGTGACATTACATGCTAAAAAATGAAGCACATCTTATCACAAAAGTGGATCCTTTAATATTTTAAATGTCTAAATGACATTTATCAAGATGTATTACCAAATAGGCCAGTTACTCATATAATTTAACCTAAAATTTATTTCACATAAATCATTGAAAGGATAAGTTATTACAAATCAATTCGCAACGACACCATTAATAGATACACTACCAACAAGGGATTATTTTAGATATGATTTTACTTCTTATCATATTGATGATGACATTTGTAAAATGTATTTTGATGGATATAAATTAACCATAGGTCTTGATTCTATTAGTATTTTCTATTTAACCCTAAATTGGATGTGTATATTACTTGGATAAATAAAGTTAAGAATATAGAAATGCCAATGCATAAGGGTGATAATCATATCTATAGTACACTAATTAAATGTTAAACTCAGATACAACATATGATGAATTTATTAAATTGAGATATGTTAAAAATAATAAATTAAAGTATTCTAGATATGGAAATAATAAATAAATAATGTACTTAGTTGGTTTTGATGCTAACATAGTTCTGGATCTGGAATAGGCAGGAAGCAGACTAGAAGAGGATTATGGAATAATCACAAAATTTTGGGTTGAGTGCCTTTGGAGCTATGGAAACTAGAATTATCCTTGGATATTAACATCGATGCTACTATCTAAACCATATGAAGGTGTCCATATAGAATACATATTGTAAAATTATGTGACCACCTAGATTCTTCTAGGTTTGTCTTCAACTTCACTCTTGTGCATTTAGATTTGGGTCATATACTGTCACTCATGAAATTGTCAAAACCTAATTCTTTATCTTCATAGTGACCTTGGGAAAAATTAGTTAGTAAACTCATGGTGTCAATTTAACCCCAAATACCCCTTTATTAATTTATGTTGCTTACATAGCCACTACTCTAAAGAGGGCATTAAACTAATGTAGTTATCCCCTAATGTGTTATCTTGTATGTGTACAAGGGTGAAATATGTGGAAAAAAAGTAAAATAGTGGCCTAGCTTGTAACTTGTAAAATAAGGATATTGGTATATTCATTAAATATTTCATACTTGTATATGTTCATTCCCTATGAATGATATGAAAATAGGAATAAATAGGGAGTTTCTGTTTAATTGAATGCTCTTTGAATTCTCTTTGTATTGAATTATAGGTTAGATATTAATGAGGAGTGAGTTTAAATATATACCAATCGTATCAATAAATATCTCACATTAAATTACTTAGGATAAACATTAGGATATGTTTCATTTCAAAATTAGATGACGTTAGGACACTAGACACTTGCATCAAGGTATGACACATCAAAAAAGGGGTCTATGATTTATGCTTGTGTCTTAGTAATTACAAAAGATGTAAATGATAAAAAATTTAAGGGGCACAAGATAAGCATGTTTCAAGCATTATGGGAAAGATAAAAGGTTTTGTTCATCAACATAAGACTGGTTGAACCATGAGATAGGACAAGGGGAAAAAGATAGAGTATATGCAAGACTTCCAAAAGTGGGAAAGGTATAGAATTAAGAGGTAAAACCAAGGTCTAATTATTACAAGTATACAAGATTAGGGTGCTATATAATCCATAAATATAATCTACATTTACCACCACCCTTTAATATATTAATGAAATTAATGGTTTAAAGGAAAATGAATTTATATCTGGGTGTGAATAACACACCTTACCTTTACATGAGCCCATCTTAAGTGCTTTGCTAGTGATTGAACTTCAACCAAGATCATGTTATAATATATAATTAGTGAATATAATATAAAATTGAAATAATTGAAAAGACTAAAATTGAAAGATCAAGGTTTAGGAGTACACCTATGTATCGATGCAACCACCTTGCCACCCAACAATTGAGATGAACTCAACCATGTAACCAAATCATACTTATAACCTAGTGGGCATGAGTGAAAAAAGTCAACCCACACCATATATTTAGTGATTTTTGATGATGTAATCAAGTCCAACCCATAAACATGGCAAGATTGAGTGATTTAATGACCTCAATCATACCAAAAATGAACCAACTACTATAGTAGATTGGATCAATATAGTTTGTAATAGTCCAACTTAGGGGGTGATGATAGTCCATAGATGAGATTTAAAATGTGAAACTAATTTAGATTTTTAATATTAGGTGCACATTACATATCATACTCACCTTATATATGTCTCATGTTGAAACTATGTATAGCAATAGTACCAATATATAGAATTTTTCCACAACTATGAATCTAAATTATATAATTGTGTGCTTTAGCTAATTTAGAATTTTGCACAAGTGTGGGTAACATGTTACCATAACATACCCAAACTATATATAGAGAAATATGAAAAATGAAATAAATTCCAATGTGGAGAACACGTTTCCAAAACATTCCTCCACTAAATATGAATATGTTGAATCTTGAATAAGTGTGGAGAATATGCTTCTAAAGCATGCCCCCACTAAATATAAAAATTGATATAAGTGCCAATGTGGAGTACATGTTTCCAAAAAATTCCCCCCACTAAATGTGGGTGTGTTTAATACTAAATAAGTGTGGATAACATGATTCCAAAGCATGTCCCCACTAAATCTAAAAATAGATATAAGTGCCAATATGGAGGACATGTTTACAAAACATGCACCCAATGAATCTAGGTGTGCCAAATAATAAATAAGTGTGGAGAACATGCTTCCAAAACATTCCCCCACTAAATTTGAAAACTTATATAAGTTCCAATTTGGAAGACATATTTACAAAACATGCCCCTGTTGAATTTGGGTGTGTCGAATATTTAATAAGTGTGAATAACATGCTTCCAAAGCATGCCCCCACTAAATTTGAAAAATATGTTAAATGTGGATAATATGCCTCTATGACATTCCCCCACTATTATGTGCCCCACTTTTAGGTGAGGGAAGATAATAATTGTTAGCTAAATCATCTCAAAGGGATAATACAACTATATAATTTATGAATGGAACCATGTAACATATAGAATAACATATCTAGGTAATTGTGGCATTGAAGTGCATAAAAAATGTAATAACATGAAGGCCTAAGATGCATGATAAATATCATGGCAATGTCCAGATAGAATTATGACAAGATCAACAAGCAAGCAATCACACACACACACACATAATATCACTCAAAATCAAGTCAACATATAATGGTCTTAGGAGACTATGAACAAGATTCATGTTCAAATGCCTCATAATCAAATAGACATGACTTATTCAAATGTTCACAAAATAAATAATAACATATTCAAATGTCCATATAAAAAATAATGACATATTCAAATTTCAAAGAAAACACACATAAGCATGGGGATATAAATAAAGGATTGTATTTAAATACTTGAATAATAAAGACAATAGTAAGGCAAGGCACTCAAGAAAATGTATAAATGAAAACATAAATAACCAACATATACATATCATAGTACCCAGGGATCAAATGTGTTAGTAAAAACATCAAGTGCATAATATATCAAATACCCTATGTAATATGTAATCATGGATAAAGGCACATGTAACTACATATAAAATCAATCATGATAATTAAAAGTGAGCATGGAACCATATATTCTGGAAGTATCATGATCAAAGAAGTGGATGTGCTCAATTTCCACATGACATAAGTAAAGGGAAGGACCAACATTTGAAATAAGAATAAATCATGTATCTATGTATGCCTATATGACAATAAAGTATAAGTGTGGCACACATGTGTATGTAGAAGTAACTATATTATATCCATCGACATAGAACTAATACAGATGCCAAAGAGCCAATAGAACATGTTTATAATAAAAATATTTTTGGATTTTTGATTTTTTTATATTTTTGAAATATGCGAAGAGGAAATATCATCATATTCTCTCATCCAAAATATGTTCACAGGTGTCTCCCCACTCAAAACCTAGTGTAAGTAATTTATGGTACTTCTAAGGAGCATGTATAGGTGCAATATATGTCATTATAGTATTTGTGATATTCTATGTATGTATAATAGGGCTTTAATGTTGTGAAGTAGCAATACAACTAATAGGGCTTCATATAACCTATGTTTGTGTGATATGTGGTTTATTTGGAATAACAATAGTATAAACATGTTTAGGTGCTCTATAAGTTTGAATATGGTGGATAATAGAAGATGAGGATTTCATGAAATTCACTATATGTGGTGTATCGGTCTATCAATTATTGACCACTTAGTAAAGGGGAATGCTTATTTCTTACCCTTTTATAGTGGATTAAACCTAGTAGGTTTAATAATATACCATATGATTAGTGATTTTGGCCAACATTATCTTGTATATCAAGACATATTCATTAATAGATTCATTTGTTCCTTATTTGATTTTGGAAATTTGAGCATAGGAAACCTTTTCAAAAAATTAATGAAAAAGTGTGATAAAAATTAATCTATAAGAGCTTTAAATTCTTTCATGGATTATAGAGGAAAATCATAGAACCACCTAAAATCATAATCCTTGAGGCTTCTTAGAAATAAATTAGTCAAAAGTTTATCATTGGAGGCATAGTCAAGGAATACTAGATAAAAGGATTGAATATGTTATTCAGGATCACCCTTGCCATAATAAAATGGAAACTAAGGTGCAAAAAAACTATTTTATAAAGGGTATAAATATATCTCAACTGCAAGAGGGTTATGAAACACCTCTTGTAAATCAATAACATGAGGATATTTTAAAGTGTTTTGTTCAATGTTTGTAACCTTATCCTCGAAGGTATTCATAACTTGAAGGAAAGTTTGAACTTTAGACACATTGGGGTTTAAATTAGCAAGTTGAGTAGTCACCAAAGGGGATGTAAACATGGTTTGAGTAGTAATAGGGACTGAAACTTGTCTAAGTTGAAACAATTGATAATTCCATGGTAGATGTTGTAGTAATGTTTTATTTTTTAGGAAACAAAGGTTGAAATACTTTATATACCCTAAATTGGTCAAACAAACACACATATCATGTCTTTACATAGTCCTTTCATAGGAGACTCTGACTAAAGAATATGAGTCTTATTCGCATCTAGCCATGTCTTTTTGTCTAATTTGCCTTGGTCTTGTTTTATACCCTAGATACCACTTTGACCATTCCTAGTCATTCATAACCTTATATAATTAACCCTTACTGACCTGAGTCACTCTTTCTAGGCTTATTACATCCCCCCAAGTCTTGGATTCTCCCAAAAATAGCTCCAAAATAAGAATACAATGCTAAAACCTAGGGTGTCCAGTTTTTAACGTTGTTATCCAAGTGTAAATTTGATTCCAATGATCACTTTCTCTTGATAGATAAGTCTTACCCCTTTCTTTCATTCATTCCTAAATTTTCCAATGTCATTTAAATGTGAATAAAGCTCCAAAATTTAAAATAATGAGTCTCTTATATACAATACTAGACAAGGCATTTTATATTTAGCACTTACTACTTTGGCACATTAGACATAATAAAAATCAGTCAATAGTATAGCTCAACTTCTCTACATCACACATAGACTTGCATGCTTGATTAAGGAAGTGCTTAGGCAAAATTCATTCTTACATATATCATGAATATTGGTTATGCATGTTCCCAAAGGGATAACTACATTAGATTTGAGACCTTAGCTTGAGGTGTAATGTAGGTAATAATCAGAATAATAGGGGTTCTTGATTGTGTGATCATTCTTCCCCTAACCTAGTTTTTTCCCCTTTTGTTTTAGTTGTATTTGTTGTTTGCATGTGAGTATATGAATATAGGTATTGAATATTGAAATAGACCTATAATGTGCTATAGTAAATTCCATCCCCTAAATTTTGGTATGCATGCTCATATTGACTAAGTGAACAAAACCCAAAAAGCTTAGTTCCTTAGGACAATAGCACTAGGAAGGACTATAGTGCTAGACACTAGGTTGTCCTATTTCTGGTGCTCTTATCTAATTAGAAAATAGATGCTAGATTTAGATTCTTGATAGTGTCTCAATTGTGCTCCTCCATTTCTAACCTCAAAATCCTTTATTTCAATCCAAAACTAGATAAGTTTATTTCTATTTCTATTGCATAATTACCTATTAAAATCTATATTTTCACTTATTAAGCTAGATTTTTCCTATTATTCTAAACCTTTATTATTTAGGATCTAAACACTAGATTCCCAAATATAATAAAATTTTTGGTGAATCCAACTTATTTTGAACAAACCTAAACCCTAGCTACACTTAGGGTTCTTTCATTATTTTGTGTAAAAATTTAATTTCCAAAATTTTGATTCTGTATTAATTTTTGTGAATTTTTCCTATTCAAAATAATTTTTAAAATTTAAAATTATTGCATAATTTAATATATATATATATATATATATATATATATATATATATATATATATATATATATATATATATATATATATATAACCCTATCTCAAAACACCCTAGATTTCAAAACTAGGTTATCAAACACCAAGCCTTTCCTCCTTGCAAATTTTAGAAAACCATTTTAGAATTTTTGTAAATTGATTATCTTGTCAAAAATAAATTCAAAATTAGTAGTTTCTTGTGTAAAAATTTAATTTCTAAAATTATAATTTTTGTACATTTATCCTATTTCAAATAATTTTTTAGAATTTAAAATTATTGCATAATTTTCAAAAATTCTAAAACCCTAGATTTCCAAACTAGGTCCTCAAACCCTAAGTTTCCCTTACAAATTTTAGAAATTATTTTTGAAAATTGTTTAGTGTGCCAAAAATTTCAAAATTAGTAGTTATTTTGTACAAAAATTCAATTTCAAAATTATGATTTTTGTATCAATCTTTGTACAATTATCTTGTTCAAATTAATTTTAGAATTTAAATTATAGCCTTAAATTCAAAAATTCTAGCTCAATACCCTAGATTCCTAAACTAGGTTCTCCACCTTAAAACGATTCATCCTTGCAATTTTTAAAAATTATTTTCTAATTTTTTACAAATTGTTAAGATAGTCACAAGTATTTTTAAAATTTCCATGTTAGTAGTTATTATTGCATTTATTAGATTAATAGTACTTTTTCATATTCTTTGTGGTGAAAGAAATAAAATGGAGACTAAAGCACTTGTTCCCTCTCATCCCATAGACAAATTTCTTAATTTTTTGCATAATTATGATAATGAGTGGACAAACATGAAAAATTGCACATTAGCTAAAAATGTGGAAAATGATTTTATTTACAATGAAGATAATTATTATTATTGCAATGAGGAATATTATCATGCATATGAAAGTGATAGTGAAGAAAAAGTAGATGCATCTTCTCTTCTTAAAATTATCTCTTTCATCCCTTCTAATGAAAATACTTTTGATAAATGGGAAAAATACTTCTCACCTCATTCTCCTATGCATAATATACAAAATTAACAAATTAGTCATGCACTTCCAAAATTAAAAAATTAGTCATGTTCAGATTATAAATCTCTTACTCTTACTTCTCATATTACACATGAAAATAATGCATGTATTTCATCCATGGATAACATATATGCACATGATATTCCAATATCAAATTATAATTTATTTCATATTCAAAAATAACTTAATCCTTCTATTACACCTCTCCCTCATAATGATGGAAGTGATAATGAATATGATAGTGAGCATGCCAATGAATATGAAAATGAGAGTGATTATGAACAATATAACATATATGATAATGATGATGATAATTATACATATAGTGAAGAAGAATATGCATCTCATGTTTCTAATTCTTCTCTCATTTCTCCTCTCAAACATAATGCACTTATGAATGTTGTTTCTACTTCTATGAATGATTCTATTTCAAATAATGCACATGTTAATTATAATAACACATCTTCTACTTAATTATAATGTGACTCACTAAAAAATAAAGATACCAATGAATCCCCCAAGCCACCCCTCACTACGATAGAACCAAGTTCTCACCCTTTACCTAAAGAGATTGATATCCTACATCCCTCTAGTAAGGTCCAAGCTACCATTACTACTAAGGTTCAAGTGAGCACACCCACTCTTTATGATCCAATTACTAAATGTAGAATTATTATGGATAAATTAAATGATCAAATTTAAATATTAAATAAACCACTTCAAGATACTAATGTACCATCCCAGGAGACCATCTCTTTAATTATATGTAGTTGGTGAATTACAACACCAAGTACATCTTCTTACTCTATAAAATAAATATTATAAGTCTTGGATGGATGCCAATGATCTACATGGTAACCTTATTCTGAATACATTAATAAAAGACTCATTTCCTAAGCATTTCTAGATACCATCATTACCTCACTTTGATGGAACTAGAGATCTATTCATACACCTTCATGCCTTTTGGAAGGCTCTACCATCTCATGCAAGCCCGTTGATTCTACTTAAATTATTCCAATAGACATTAGTGGGAAAAGCATAGAATTATATCTTTCATCTAATCCCTATTAGTTCATTGCACACATATGACAACTTAGAGGAGTCATTTCTCAAATATTACATCATAAATATGAGCCCTCATGTTACATATGAGAAACTTGCCACACTACATCAAAATTATTTAGATCTAGTTAGTGAGTATATCTTAAGATTCAAGGCTCACATGTTAAGATTGATATACAGACTAGTAGATATAGAGATTCAAAATATCTTTATTAAAGGGATTCAACAACCTCTATTCAAGCATCTACTATATTAGATAGAGTCTTCTTTCAAACACTTGTGTTATACAGTTTTATCTTTGGAAAATAAATTAAGATTGATTGAGGTAGATTCAGTTGATCATATCACTCTAGATTTTACAATAACATATTTAGATATAGATCTTAGTACTAAACATCCACAATGCCCTAGATAAGATAGGAGACCACAACTAGCAAAGTAACCAGTCAAGAACAAAGAGCTAGCTTTCAGAGCACAACCTTTAGTTTACACTACAAAGAACAATAACAAAGAACCATTACAGTTTGATTTAAAGTGGGATAGTCCATCTACCATATTATCAACACTAATAGATAGAAGGTTAATCACATTACCTTCTACTCATCAATGAGATCTACATCTATTACATAGACAACCACATCAACCTTTTTGTCACTATCATCGTATCTATGGACATAGAGATAATGACTATTTTGGACTCAGAGATTAAATTACTAGATGTGTTGATAATAATATCATAACATTCACATATGGGGCACAAATATATCCTCTATTATGTAACCTTAGACCTCATTCCTCCATGACTAAGTCATCCTAGGACATTCTTTTATAGGAATCATTGGTCATTCATCATGATCACAATGTAAGCTTTAGGACAAAATCTCATAGGAGATCTCCTATTCCACTACCTCAAAAAGTTTGGAAACTAGAACAATATTAATAACCTACATATAGCATTGTAGTCTAAGGGATAAATATTATAGTTCTATAAACATATCTAGTAGAGTCACAAACACAACAATAGAATACCACTCATGAAAAATATTCACTAAGGGAAATTTTTAGTGTCCTATCTCATGTAACAACCCACTACAGTTAAGATTAGATGAAACCCTATCATGTCATAGTTCCATATCAATCTATTACTTAGTCATATACATCACAACAAAGGTCATAGGGTGTTATTTCATGTAGAAGTCCACTACATTTACAAATAGATGAGCCTCCCCCATAACATCCAGTTTCAGCTACATGACCAATAAAGTTAAATTTTATAGAATCTTCACACAAAAAAATAGTTAACACTTAGCAAAAATTATCAGATATAGAGCACATTCATATTAGCATGATTAGTATGGGAATTTGTCTAGTTGGTTGATAGGGTTCATATAATGATACAACATAGAATAATATAATGTATAGTCATACTAGTTTTAGTTTGTAAGCTTCACTTATTAGAGAAATGATGGAGCCAAAGGTCTAGATACCCTTTATATTCTTTAGCCACTCTCAGGGAAGTAATACACACATAGTGCTATCTTAAATCCCCATACTAACAACTAACATTCCTAATTTCAAACAACTATCATATCCAAATACCAGCCTATCACAATCTAGATATTACCAACTCAACCTATCCACATGCTTTACCAATATAAAACCCAATCAACTCATTCAAAAAATTTACCAATCTCAAACCACCCTATCAAAATATAGATCTCACCAAATCCTATTTTACCACTATTAAACATAATCAACTTATCCAAACAATTTTGAAATGTTAAACCTAGCTCAGTTTATCCGAACAATTTACAAATTACAAAAACCATCAATTTTTTTTCTTACAAATCAAAACCTAACATCACACTTCAACTCATCAACAAAGCATTTAAATAACATATTCCACGTACCAAACATATAAAATATAAACATCAATGTGAAATCAACCATTTTCAAATATTTACAATGAATATACCAATATACTAGCCAACTTCAAATCCAATAATGCAATAAACAACCATCAACATAAAACAAGTATCCACACACACACACACACACACACACACATATATCATAAAGTTTTTAAAACATATACATCATGTCAAGGTACATTCAATCATGAATGGGCATTAAGCCCTCACTATCAGTCTCACTCTCTTATCTAGTAATAGTCCCATAATCCTATCTAGTACTCGATGACCCTGCACCTTTTTGAGCTCTTGAGTGCCTCTTGTACCAACTATCCCACTCTAATAGCCAACCATGATCCTCATGTAAGTCTATATGTCACTACTAAATATCCATATAATCTTCATGCTCACCATGCCACAATCAAGTGGAGGCATCCTATACATATCCAACTCATCTCTCTCTCCTACTACCCTAACATATGCATCTATAGCTATAACAACCCTATCAAATAAATGAGCATAAATTCTAGATGTAACCATCACATTCTCTATCAAACCCTCATCCATCACATCATCAATAATATACCATGTGAGATCTCAAAGTGTCAACTCAATGATGGTCTCCTAGAACTCATCATCTCCCCTCCCCACCCCAATAGGTGCCTCATCATGTGAACCACCCACCCCACCTACACACACAAAAAATACAACACTAAATTAGATATATACTTTTAAATCAAACTAAAGCACAAACATACACATAATTCAAATACAATCATGGCTTACCTCCCATCATCTATATTAGTTCAAGATCCTTATATGTAGGAACATCCACTCCATCAATAGGATACAATGAAGCCCACCAATGCCCAACCCACCATACACTATATGATTTATTAAATCCCATGTCATTTACATCAAGAATATTTATATCTACATCTCACACATCCAAGGGTAATGGTACCAACTTAGCCTAAGTAGGTCTCACATGAGTCCCTACTCTCATTAGTTCCTATGCACTCCTTAACCATACCCATGCTATATGAGGGACATCCTATCAAACTCCAAACTACCTAGTCATATGTTCATACTAAAATTACTCATATAATTTATCCTAATGATCATGTAACCAAAAATTGACCCTCATGTACCATCATTTCTCTCCATCATCAGGACATTCAAGGAATCCTCTATAGGGCCTCCATATGATATCTTAGGCCACCAATCTATCTAACACCCTCCTATAGTGATATATCCTAGGAGATCAAATATCTAACTCACTCATCCATCACTCCATATATGGGTGTGGAGGTACTTAACTCTCCCTCAAAAATCCAATCAATCACATAACTACTATGTGCTCATATGCCTAGTAATGTAATATAGTAGCTGCACCCACACTACCACTGAATGTCTCCTATAAAAATCTATATATAAATTAGCAAGTATAGTCCTACCCCATGAGAACACAATACCATACATCTCAACACTATGAACCACCCTATGTATCCTATAAGCAATATAAAATTAACTACCATCCACTACAACAAATGAATCCAACAATACGTCTAACCACTTCCATAAGCATGAAACACTTGACTGCATAATAACTAATAGTATTACATCATTATCACTACCTCTCTAATGTGTACTTAAAGTCACACCAATAAAATACAAAGATGCACAATCAATGGCATCAATACCCATATCATTCTATAATGACGCCCATCACCTACTAATTGGAAAATATAGAATCTAATACACATCCTCTAGGGTCTTAGTGATCTCTCTTATAGGAAGATATAATGTACAAGTTTCTGCATTCCACATCTCACATAAGGTAATGATCAAATACTTGTCCCACTGTACTATACCTAGGTCACATACATGACCTAATCCTACTCTATCTATCATGGCTCTCTCATCAACTAACAAAGGAAACATCCTCAACATCTCCATCACCTCACCTCTATAAAATTCTCTCATCCACATCTTACCTTGAAAACATTATAAAATAGACTATATGTTAGACAACCATGCCATTAAAAATAGATAAGAAGTAAAAAAGTAGAAGTAACTCAGAAATTGAAAAAACCATCCACATTAGATAAAAACACTATAGAAAGACACCCGTGTTCGAAAATAACACTAGAACTTGGACAATAGCACTGCATCCTAGACACCAATGCTAACTCTAGGATAAGAGCACTAGAACAAGTAAAAACTTTCCTAGACTACTTAAAATAGATCAAAAATAGGCTTCTAAATAGGTAAGAATAAATTGTTAATCTTATTCACCAAATTAATCTCTACACTAGCCTGTATCTAGGCCACCAACTACTCAAAATGAGTTGTAAAAGGTGCTTGTCTCCTAGGCATTTTTCACTTTAGAGATCTAATATCTCAAACTAGTCACTGCACAAATGAACCTAAAGTCAAATCAAAATTCCTATATCAACCAACTTTTTTATTCAAAAAATAAAACACTATTTTGCCCATAACTAGAGCCCCATGGCTTTATTTTACAAACTATTTAATTTAGTGGAATAGTGATAATGATACCTTCAACATCACACAACCAATTCTCTCTCACTATGTCATTTGCCTACTATAGCATACACACATCCCTATACCTCTTTTATACCTAGACATATAAATTGGTACCTATCAATTAAAAACTCATTCAAATAATGTAGCCAAATCAATCAAATTTTCAATCTATTTAGTCTGCTACCACCTCATTTGCTACCATGGTACAAACATTTCTACATCTATACTATACCTAGATATAAGATTTGATCCTAACTAATCAAAGGCACATTCTAATATAATAGTTCAAATCTCACCAATCAAACACACAACTTCTTAATCAATTCAAACTATACCAACCTTATTACTATTCATATGCCACTAGTCATCACTTTTGGCTCAACCTCCTCCATCATAGATCTCATCCATCTCTCCAAAAGTGGGGCATCATTCCTACTATCTCTACAAATTACCTAGTATCCCTATCCACTCATATAAGTAAATAAACCTTAGTTCTGACACCTCTAATAGTAAAATTATCATATTCAGCTCAGATCAGTCAAAACATATAATGATTCAAACTACATGGGTCACTCAATATAGTTTTTACACCTATAGAATTCACATTATCAACATTACTTAGTACTGATTGGTCAAAATTATATAGTGGTTTAGAATATATGAGTCATTTAGCATAACTCAACTCAGATTGGTCAAGATTATATAGTGGTTCAAACTATATGGGTCACTTTGCATCACTTGGACATCTAGAGAGATATACCATCAACTTATAGATACAAAAAATATTCAGATATAGTGGTTCAGATTATCTAGAATCATAGTGACTTTGATATAAACTTAGACTTAGGTACCATATTTGGGGGCATGTACATTATTACACATCTCATACATATAACTTTATACAACATAACACAATTACATGACCAGATATCAAATTATAAGCATAGTGTAGAGCACATTATTTTGATCTTTAGTTTTGCACATAGGACATGGCATGATATATCATGACACATGTGGTTATATAGATTTCCAGACTATCTAGATGCATCACTTACATACCAGATTTGGTGGCATGACATAGATGATCATGTTCTTCATCATCCAATATAGATTGGAATGGAAAGATAGGCCATTTTCTTATTACACATTTACCAAATTTTTCAATATCACCTAAGCATACCTAGGTTATCATCAAGTTGGACTATATGATTATTTGTAGTGATTGGTCTATAAAATTACTTAGACCTAGGAGTTTGTGTGGGATAGAGGGCAAACATTGGTTTTGGACCTATGAGCACTTCTTATTTTTAGTTCATATTATTTAGAGTGGGAGCATGATATATCTTTCTCTTCAAAACATACAAATTCTATACCCACATTCTAGATTACATGAGTTTGTGTGGGGTAGAGGGTAAACATTAGTTTTGGGCCTTTGATCATTTCTCATTTCTCATCCAGATTCAGTACAGGGGGTATCCATAATAGGGATTCTTTCTTTCTCTAGGCACTATTTAGATTTAGTACAGGGTGCATCTATTATAGGGATTCCTTCTTTCTCTAAGCACTATTCAGATTTAGTATAGGGGGCATCTATTATAGGGATTCCTTCTTTCCCCAAGCACTATTCAATTATCCATCTACTTCCCTAGCTAGGAAATTGGATCTTTTTTAGTACACTTATCTCCATACAGGTAAGTTTAGGTACACATCTTCTTTATTTTTTTTACTCTAGTACTTGATTTCATTACATCACTAGATTAAAATGGGGGCAAATGTATACACCCTAAATTAGTCAAGAAACCACACATATCATGTCTTTCCATAGTCCTTTCACATGAGACTCTGAATGGAGAATATGAGTCTTATTCACATCTAATCATGTCTTTTTGTCTGATTTGCCTTGGTCTTCTTTTATACCCTAGACACTTCTTTGACCATTCCTAGTCATTTGTAACCTTCCAGAATTAACCCTTACTATTTTGGCTCACTCTTTTTAGGCTTATTCCATCTCATTAGGTCCTAGACCCTCTGGACAATAGCACCTAGATAGGACTACAACACTGAAACCTAGGGTGTCTAATTTTTTTATATTTTTATCCAAGTAAAAATTTGATTCCAATGGTCACTTTCTCTTACTAGATGAGTCTTACCCCTTCTTTGCTTCATTCCTAAGTTTTCTAATGTCAACCAACTATGAATAAAGATCCTAAATTTGAAATAATGAGTCTCCTATATAAAAGACTACATAAGGCATTTTATATTTAGCATTCACTACTTTAGCACATTAGAAATAATAAAAATTAGTCAATAGTATAACTTGGCTTCTCTGCATCACACATAGACTTATATGCTTGATCAAGGAAGGGCCAAGGAAAAATTCATTATTGTATCTATCATGCACATTGAATATGCATGTTTCATAAGGGATAACTACGTCAGATATGAGACCCTAGCTTGAGGTTTAATGTAGGAAACAATCAAAACAACATGGTTTTTTGATTGTACGATCATTCTTTCCCTAACCTAGTTTTTCTTCCTTTTATTTTAGATGTATTCATTGTTTGCATGTGTAGATTAATATAGGTATTGAATATTGAAATAGACCTATAATGTGATATGTTGACTTTCAACCCCTAAAATTTTGTAAGTAGGCTCATATTGACTAGGTGAACAAAACCTAGACAGCTTAGATCCTTAGGATAATAGTGCTAGGAAGGACTGTAACACCAAACACTAAGGTGTCCTATTTCTGACATTCCTATCCAATCAGAAAATAGATGCCAAATTTAGATTCTTTATAGTGTCTTAGTCTTACTCCTCCATTTTCAACCTTATAATCCTTTGTTTTAGTCCAAAACTAGATGAGTTTATTTCTATTTTTGTTGCATAATTACCTAATAAAATCTATATGTTCGTTACTAAGCTATATTTTTACTATTATTATAAACCTTTGTTATTTAGAATCTAAACACTAGATTCCCAAAAATAATAAAATAAATACATATCATGTTACCCCACTAGAAGTATTAAGTTATAATGTGTTCAAGGGGAGGGTTATTGGTATATGGGGATGACCCATAGCTCTAATAACATGATCAATAGATGGACCTTCTTGGTCATCTATGCTTTTTGATTTTTTAGTTCTTAATATGGTTTTAAGGATTCCATAAATATATTTAGGGTTTTGATGAATATGCTTTTGAAAAAAATTAATTTTTTGCACTTACTCATGGTATATTTTCTCATGTTTATTGGTTTTATTAGACTCATGGTTTTCATTATTAGAATATTCTTCTGTGATAACCTCATTACTATATTTGTCATTCTCAACATTAGTATTGTATACACACTAAATTGGTCAAACAACCACACATATCATGTATTTTCATAATCCTTTCATAGGAGACTCTAATTGGAGAATATGAGCCTTATTCACATTAGCCATGTCTTCTGTTTTTACTCATCTTGGTTTTGTCTCTTGCTTTGGTCACCTTTTTGCTTATTCCTAGTCATCTGTAGCCTTTCAAATGGTCATTCAAGCTCAGCCAGACTCTATTCCCCATGATAATTCCATCCCCTAGGTATCGAGCCTATAAGATAAGAGCGTTAGAATTAGACTATAACACTAGAACCTAGGGTGTCCATTTCTAGCGCTCCTATCTAATGGCATTTTGAGTCCTAACGGTCAATTTCCCTCACTTAATGAGTCCCAATCCATTATTATCTTTGTCCTTACGTTTTTCTAATGTTAGCCAAATATGAATAAATCTTCTAAATTTGAAATAAAGAGTCTCCTATATAAATGACTACATAAGGTATTTTATATCTAACACTTACTACTTTGGCACATTACATAATTAAAATTAGTCAATAGTATAGCTCAACATTTTGCATCACACATAGATTTGTATACTTGATCACGGGCCTAGGAAAAAGTTCATTATTTCATCTACCATGTACGTTGATTATGCGTGTTACCTAAGGGATAACTACATTTGATTTGAGACCCTAGCTTGAGGGTTAATATAGGCAACGATCATGATAATAGGGGTTCTAGATCATGTAATCATACTTCCCCTAACCTAGTATTTCCCCCTTATGCTTTTGATGTATTTTTTGTTTTATATGTTTAGATAGACCTAAAGTTTAGAGATTAGAACAGACCTACAATGAGCTCTGTCAGCATTCAACCTTAAAAATTTCATATACAAGCTCACACAGAGATAGTGGATAAAACCCAAAAAACTCAAGTCTTTGGGATAACAATGATAGAAAAGGACTATAGCACTGAACCTTAGGGTGTCCTATTTTGGTGCTCTTATCCTTTCATAGAAATACATCTAGATCTAATTTCTTGACATCTTCACAATCCTATGCAACATATTTCAACCCCTGAATCATTTATTTTAGCCTATTTTTATAGATAAGTTTATTTATTTTTATATGTAATTAGTTTGATTAAGTTGATCAAAGCATATAGCTTTACTATATTTTATTGGATTTTTTCCCTTAATCTAAACCCTTTATTGCTTAGGAACTAGACACTAGTTTCTCAAAAATAATGAAACATTTGGTGAACTCAACTTACTTCGAACAAATCTAAAACCCTAGGTACACTTAGGGTTTTTCCTTCAAATCTTGTGCACAAATTTAATTTCTAATTTTTTTATAAATTTTTATGCATTAATTATATTCAAATATTATTTTAGAATTTAAATTATTTCAATAATTTTCAAAAATTATAAAACCCTAACCAAAAACCCTAGATTTCTAAAGTAGGTCCTCAAGCCCTAAGCCTCCCTCACAATTTTTATAAAAATATTTTGGAATTTTTGCATATTGTTTAGAGTGTCAAAAATATTTTCAAAGTCTCAATATTAGTAGTTATTTTGTGCAAAAAATTAAATTTTAAATTTATGATTTTTGTATAAATTTTTATGAAATAATTGTATTCAAATATTATTTTAAAATTTAAATTATTGTAATAATTTTCAAAAATTCTAAAACCTCAACCCAAAACCCTAGATTCCTAAACTATGTCCTAAAACCTCAAGCCTTCCTTGAATTTTTTTTATAAATATTTTGGAATTTTTGCAAATTGTTTAGAGTGCAAAAAATATTTTCAAAATCTCTATGTTAGTAGTTATTATTTCATTCATTTGATTAATAATACTTTTTCACATTCTCTTTGGTGAAACAAATAAAATGTCTACTAAGCCACTTCTTCCCTCTCATCCCATAGATCAATTTCTAAATTTTTCTTATAATTATGATAATGAATGGATAAATTTTCAAAATTGCACATTAGCTAAAAATGTGAAAAATGATTTCATTTACAATGAAGATAATTAATATTATTGTAATGAGGAATATGATGATACATGTGCAAGTGATAGTGAAAAAAAGGTAGATGCATCTTCTTCTCTCAAACTTACCTCTTTTATTCCCTCTTCTAAAGAAAATAATTTTGATAAATGGGAAAGATACTTTTCACCTCATTCTCCTATGCACAATGCACCAAATAAACAAATTAGTCATCCACTTCCAAGTGAACCACTTATTGGTGATAATTTTCTTCTATGTGAACCTAATCTTTGTCTTTATTTTGCTACTTTTATGTTGAAAATAAAATGATATAAATGTAATAAAATCAAATTTCCAATAAATATATCAAGTGATACATCTCATGCTCTTAACTCTACTTTGTCAAAAGAGTTTTTAAATGATAACTCTCTTCCTCTTAGTTCTCATATTGAAAATGAAAATAATGTATACACTCCATCTATGGATAACATAGATGCACATAATATCCCAATTTCACATGATAATTTGTTGCATATTAGAAAATAATTAAATTATTCTCTTATACCTCTCCCTAGTGACTATGGAAGTGATAATGAATATGAGAATGAGAGTGAATATGAACAATATTTCATCTATGATAATGCATGTAATAATGATGATTCTTATGTACATAGTGAAGAATAAAATGCATCTCTTGTTTCTAACTCTTCTTTCCCTCTCCCTCTCAAACATAATGAAATACCAAATGTTGTTTCTATTCCTATGAATGATTCCATTTCAAATAATGCACATGTTAATGATAACATCACTCCCTCTACTCAATTAGAATGTGATTCACTAAAACATAAAGATAGCAATGAATATCCCAAACCACCCCTTACTAAAGTAGCACCTATTTCTCACTCTTCACCTAAAGAGAATGGTATCTCACATCCCTTCACTAAGGTCCAAGTTACCATTCTTCTAAAGGTTCAAGTGAGCATACCCCCTCTTTATGATCCAATTGCTAAGTGTAGCATTCCCATTGCCAAACCTAATGATCAAATTTAATGATTAAATGAACCACTTCAAGATGCTAATATACCATTCCAAGAGACTATTTATTTAATGCATGAAGTTAGTTAATTACAATACCAAGTAAATATTCTCACCTTGGAAAATAAGGCTTATAAGTCTTGGATGGATGCCAATGATTTATATGGTAACCCTCTTTTGAAGACATTCATAAAATCTTCATTGCCTAAGCATTTATGGATATCATCATTGCCTCACTTTGATGGAATTGGAGATCCATTCATACACCTTCAAACCTTTTAGAAGACTTTGCCATCTCATGTGAATCCTTTGATTCTACTCAAATTATTCCAACAAACATTAATGGGGGAAGCACAAAATTAGTTCTTTCATCTACTCCCCATTGGCTAATTTCACACATATGATGACTTAGAGGAGGCATTTCTTAGATATTACATAGAAAACATGGGTCCTCATGTTACATATGAGAAACTGGCCACATTGCATTAGAATACTTTAGAGCCAGTTAGTGATTATATCTTACAATTTAAGATGTACATGTTAATATTGATATATAAACTAACATATTTAGAGATTAAACATATCTTTATTAAGGGGATTCATCAACCTCTACTTGAGCATCTATTATATCAGACAAAGTCTTCTTTCAAGTACTTATGTTGTACAATTCTAGCCATGGAAAATAAATTGGTATTGATTGAGGTAGATTCAGTTGATCAAATTATTATAGACTTCACATTAGTACCTCCATATATAGATCCTATCACAAAACATCCACCATGTCCTAAACAAGATATGAGACCTCAACCAAAAAAACAACTAGCTAAGAACAAAGAACTAGTTTTCAAAGCACAACCTATAATATGCACCACAGAGAACAACAAGGCACCATTATAATTTTATTCAGAGCAAGATAGCCCATGTGTCATATTATCATCACTACTAGATAGGAGGTTAATCAAATAACCATCTACTCATTGATGAGATTCACATATCTTACATAGAAACATTAACCCTTTTATAACTATCATCATATCTATGGACATAGAGATAATGATTTTTATGGAATCAAGGATTTAATTAATAGATGTGTTGATAATGGCACATAGCATTTACATAGGGGGCACCAAGATCTCCTCCATCATATATTCTTAAACCTCATTCTTCCATGATTGAGTCATGCCAAGACATTCCTTAATAAGAATCATCCATCAATCATCATGATAATAATGAAGATTATAGGACAAAGCCTCATAGGAGATCTCCTATTTTGCCTATTTAGAATGTTTGAAAACTAGTACAATGAGAGTAGCCTACATATAACACTGTAGTCTAAGGAATACATAATATAGTTCCATAAAGATATCCATCATAGTTAGAGGCACTGTAGTAGAGTACTACTCTAGAGAGATGTTCACTATGACTAAGTTTTTTGGGTCCTATCTCACATAACAACCTACTATAGTTAAGATTAGATGAACCCACATCACAAAGTACTAATCCAAAGAGATATTCACTATGATCAAGTTTTTTAGGTCTTATCTCACATAACAACCCACTATGATTATGAATAGATGAGCCTCCATCATAGGTTATAGTTCTATTTTGATCTATTACTTAGTCATATGCATCACAACAGAGGCCATAAGGTATTATTTCATGTAGTTATCCACTATAATTTTGGATAGTTGATCCTTATTCATAACACACAAATTCAATTACACATCTAGTAAGGTCACATTTGGTAGTCTCCACACATAATTACAGTTAGTACACAATAGACAGTATTAAATGCAATATATGTTCCTACATAGTATGAACAATATGAGTACTTGTTCATTTGTCCATCAGGGTTTAAATAGTGATATGACACACATTCATACTGGTATCATTTCATATCTTTGTTTAGCAAGGCAACAATGGAGCAAAAGGATCAACCTTTGTATTCTTAAGCCACTCTCATGAAATTGAGTTTAGAATGCTCTTTTACATCCCCTTCTACTAACAATACACATTCCTAGTTCCAAATAAGTCATCCTTATCCAAACCAAATTATCCAAATCTTGACCTTACCAATATCCTATTTTTATAACCTTAAACCAATTTATTTTATCAAAATAATTTACCAATTACAAAACTAGTACAAGTTATTTACTTACATGTAATTTAAAACCAAACCTAAAATCACACGTGATTATATCATGAACAATGAAAATCACATCCCAAGATGCCATTATAACAATACATATGCAACCTTAAAATCAATACCAAATCAGCTATTTCTAATCAACCATTTGCAGTAAATATAACAATATCTTTCAAATCCCATAACACAATACGCATGAGTCAAAATCAAAACCAATATCCATATATATATAAGTTTTCAAAACATATACATCACATCAAATATAATCAATTATGAATGGGCATAAATCCCTCACTCTTAATCTCACTCTCTCCTCCAATACTAGTCCCATAATCCAACCTAGCACTCGATGACACCACACCTCCTCAAGCTCTTGAATGCCTCTTAAAATGACTCTCTCACTCCAATAGATGATCATGATCTTCACACAAGTTATCATACCACCTCTGAAGGTTTTTTTACTCATCCATAATCCTTGTATTCACTGATCCAAAATTGGGTGGGGGCATCCTATGACTATCTATCTTAGCCCTTAACTCATCTCTCTCTCTCTCTCTCTCTCTCTCTCTCTCTCTCTCTCTCTCTCTCTCTCTCTCTCTCTCTCTCTCTCTCTCTCTCTCTCTCTCTCTCTCTCTCTCTCTCTCTCTCTCTCTCTCTCTCTCTCCCTTACTACTCTAATATATGTAGCTATCAATATCTTAGCTCTATAAAACAAATGAGCATGAGCACTAGTTGTAACTATCACTCACTCTATCAAACCAACTTCCATTGTTTCATTAGGTACATGTTGTGTAAGCTCTTGGAATGTCAACTCAATGATGGTCTCCCAGTACTCATCATCTCCACTTCTTACCCTATCCTGTGCTTCATCTTGAGCACCTCTCACTCCACCTACACATAAACTATGACACTACATTAGTTATATATTTTAAATTAAAACTCACAAGCATAAACTTATACATAGTTCAAATATAATTATTTCTTACCTTCCATCATCTAGATTGGCATAGAATCCTCATACTTAAGAGCATCTCCTCCATCAATAGGATATAATGGAGCTCACTGATGCCTAGCCCATCATGTGGTTCATGCCTCTATACATCCAACATCATCTACATTGGGAATATATATACCCACATCCCATGCATCTAAAGGTAATGGTGCTAACTTAACCTCATTAGGCCTTGCATGAGCTCCTACCCTCACTAGTGCCTATGCACTCCTCACCCATACCCATGCTACTAAGAGCACATCTTGTGGTACCTAAAATTATCTAGTCATGTGCTCATACTAAAATCACTTGTACAATCCAACCTAGTGGTCATATATCCAACAACTGACCCTCATATATCCTAACTATACTCCATCCTCAACCCACCTCGAAAATCCTCTATAGGGCCTCCATATGATATCACAAGCCACCGATATGTCTAAAAATCATCTATAATAATCTATCCTAGGAGATTCGATAGCCAATATACTCATCCACCACTCCTCAAATGGATAGGAGGTGCCCACTCTAGCCTAGGTAATCTAATCAGTCACATAACTACTATGTGCTCATAAGCCCAACAATGCAATAAGGTAGTTTTACTCACACCACCATTGAAGGCCTCCTATGTGAACCTATAAATATCCTTGTATAGGTGGTAAAGCATGGTCCTACCACATGAGAACATAGTTACATATACCTCTACAATACACATGAGCTTATGCATCCTATATGCAATCAACACTCTACTCCCATCCATAGAAATAAACAAGGCCAAAAACATAACCAACCAATTATATAGGCACAAAACACTAGATTATATTTTAAATGATAGTATCACATCATTATCACTTCCTCTCCATTGTATACTTGAAAGTACACCAATAAAATATAAGGATACATGATCAATAGCATCATCACCCATGTCATCCTACAATATCACCTACCATCCACTAACCGATAAATGCAAAATGTGATACACATCCTCTAATGTCATAGTAATCTCCCATATAGGAAGCCAAAAAGTACATATATCTACATTCTACCTCTCATATAAGGTGGTAATTAGATATCTATCCCACTGCATTATGCTTAGGTCACACACATGACCCAACCCAACCCTATCCATGATAGCTCTCTCATTAGTAGATAATGGTAACAATTGCAATGTCTACATAACCTAGCCCCTACATAACTCTCTCACCAACACTTCACCCTAAAAACACTAGAAATAATATATATATATATATATATATATATCAATCCACAATGCCAAATCACTAGTCATGAAAAAATAATAGAAACTAACCAAGCAACATCTTAAAAAATCAATCCTCTAGGATAATAACACTGGGTATAGGACATCAACGCTAGATAGGAGTGCTAAAACTTGGACAATAGTGATGGAACATAGATAGAAGCATTGAATCAAGGACTTGAGCACTAAAACTAGTAAAATTGTCCTAGGCTACTTTAAATAGCTTAAAAATTACCAAATCAAGCTTCAAAATGGAAAAAAATCAAGCATTTAGCTTACTCACTAGGTTAACATCACCACTAGCCTCAACTTGGGTTACCAACTACTCAAACTGGGTCATGGTAGGTGCTCATCTCAACATATCTCTCACTCCATAACTCCAAATCTCAAACTAGTCAATACACAAATGAATCAAGAATCAATACAATTTTACTATATCAAATAACTTTTTCATTCAAAAAAAAATACCATTTTACTCATAACTTAAACCCTATAGCTCCATTTTTCAAATTATTTTCTTCCACTGAATCATAGCAATGATACCTTCAACATCACATGAGCTTCTCTCTTTTACTACTTCATTTGACTACTATAACATGCACATATCCATATTAATATTATACCCAGACACATGCCTTGCTCATCACCAATCAAAACTTGTTCCAATTTTAACAACTGAATCTAATCAATCAAACAACTTATTAATCAATTGAAATTATATCAACCTTATTTCTATAATTATGCCACTAGTCATCACTTTTAATTCAAACTCCTCTATGACAAATTTCATCCCTTTCCCTAAAAGGGGGGAATCATTCCTATTATTCCTATTCCTACTATTACCTAGCATAACCATCCACTCTCATAAGTGGATACACCATGGTTCTTACACCTCTAATATTCAGACTATCAGATTCAGATCAGATCAATTGAAATATATAGTGATTCAAATTACATGGGTCACTCAACATTACTTAGGACATTCAGGGGATTATACCTTTAGTTTATAAATACATTCATTTAGATTATATAGATTTATAGTGACTTTGATATAGATTCAGACTCAGATACCAAATTTGGGGGCATGTATATTACTACATATCTCATACATATAGATTCATATAACATGACATAGCTACATGACCAGATAGAAGGTAATAGGCATAGTGAAGAGCACAGTGTTTTGATCTCTAGTTTTTCACATGGGGTATGACATGATAGGTCATATCATATGTGGTTTTATAGATTACCAGATTATACATATGCATCACTCACATACTAGATTTGGGGGCATGTCATAGATGTTCATGTTCTTCATCATCTAGGATTATACAAATTAGAATGGAAAGACATGCCATTCTCTTTAGATTACACCTAGTTGTCACTAGGTTAGACCACACAACCATCAACAATGGTTGGTCCATTACATTACCCAGACTTAAAGTACATGAGTTTTTGCGAGATAGAGGATAGACATTAGTTTTGGGCATTCAAGCATTTCTTAGTTCTAGTTCAGATATTTAGATTGGGGGCATGACATATTTTTCTCTTCATAGCATACATATTCTATACACACATTTTAGATTACATGAGTCTATGTGGGATAGAGGGAATACATTAGTTTTGGGCCTTTGAGCATTTCTCAGTTTAGTCAAATTCAACATAGAGGGCAAGCATTTCCCTCCTTCTCCATGTTACACAAATTCCACTTTTAGATTTAGTACAGGGGGCATCCATTTAAAGATAACTTTCTTTCTCTAATAATTATTTAGCTCTGCATCTACTTGCTTAGCTATGAAGTGAGTTAGACATTTTGTAGCACATTCATCTTCATGCAGGTAGGTTCAAGTATGCATTCCTTTCTTCTTTATTTTACTCTAGTACTTTATTTAATTACATCACTATAATAAAAGGCAGGGAAATGTATAAAGCCTAAATTGGTCAAGAAACCACACATATCATGTCTTTTCATAATCATTTCATGAGAGACTCTGACTAGAGAATATGAGCCTTTTTTACATTAGTCATGTCTTTTTTTTTACTCATCCTAGTTTTATCTCTTTCTATGGTAACTTTTTTTCTTATTCACAATCATCCATAGGATTCCAAATGGTCAATCCATCTTAGTAATACTCTATTCCCCATGATAATTCCATCCCCCCAGGTTTTGATCTTGTAGGATAAGAGCACCAGAATTAGACTATAGCATTATACACTAGGGTTTCCATTTCTAGCACTCTTATCTAATGGAATTTTAAGTCCCAATGGTTAATTTACCTTACTTAATGAGTCCCAATCCCTTCTTATCTTCATCCTTAAGTTTTATTAATGTTGATTAAATGTGAATAAAGCTCTCAAATTCAAAATAAAGAGTCTCCTATATAAAGGACTACACAAGGCACTTTATATCTAACACTTACTACTTTGGCAAATTACATAATTAAAATTAGTGAATAGTATAGCTTAGCATTCTGCATCACACATAGATTTGCATGATTGATCAAGGAAGAGCTTAGGTGAAATTTCATTCTTACATCTACCATGCATGTTGATTATGCATGTTCCCTAAGGGAGAACTACATTTGATCTGAGACCCTAACTTGAGGGTTAATGTAGGAAATGATCAGGATAGTAAGGGTTATAGATCATGTGATCATACTTCCCCTAACCCAATTATTCTCCCTTATGGTTTTGATGTATTTATTTTTTCATGTGTGTATATAGACCCAAGGTTTGGAGATTTAATATAACTAGGGTAGATGCATGAAGTTGGGGGACAAAAAACATGATAGTCCCCCAATTTTGCATTTTAAAAAAAAGGGCATACACCCTTTGTTTTAAATTTTTGAGGCTTAGGCTATTGATCGAGCCTCACGGGTGTATACCCTTTTCATAGGGTATAGCCATTTGCAAAGGGATTATGCCTTTTTAAAAGGGTGTACATCCTTTGTAAAGGGTGTACACCCTTTGAAAAGGGCATATCCCTTTGCAAAGGGCTTACACCCTTTGAAAAGGAAAGGGTTATGCCCTTTATAACCAAAAGGGAATACACCCATATCATTTGATAATTAAAAAAATATTGTAAAATGAAAATTGTGGCTTAGAGCAGGAGGATTTTTTTTGTTGAAATTACAAATTGACACCTATGTTATGGAGCATTATTACATCAATAGGATTCACATTACATTTTACTTCACATCAAGTATGTTATTTTTCCATTTTTTTCATTTTTGTGTAATTGATTGAAGTAGGGTTTTGAATTTAATTTTACATTCAATTTTTTAAATTGGTTAAAAAACCTACATTTTTAAAAAATTTAGATACATAAATTTTATGGATCAATTTCCTAAAGAGAATGTTAGACAAAACCCACAAGAGTTTGATTTTGCATGAGAAGAAGTTGAATTGTATGAGCATTATAATTCTAAATGTCAATAATTACATATAATTATCAATGGTTTGCATTATTATTTAGCTTATAGTACACAAAATTTACTTTCCAATACATTAGAATCTATTTTTAATGAAGTGGTAAATGTGTCTTCACAATTAGATGCAATGTTGCATCGAAGATAGACTCTAAAACAATTTTATTGTGATAAATTATCATATGAAGATGTGAAAAAAAATGACAAAAGAAGATTTGTATGCTTTATTTATTAAACTTGGAACCAACCTACCTCCACCAACAAATTTAAAACACATTATTATTGATTGGTGTATTCATGCAGAGATTAAAAACAACTTTTGGGATAGGTTGTGGATGGTGTTTGATGATCCTCCATGCAACAATAATGACGTTCCATTATGTTTTTTGATAAAATTGTAATGTGAGTTTGTTTTTAAGTAATTCCAAATTATGTCGACATGAAGGCATCCCAAGGTAGGGGAGGTGGGTCTTCATTTGATAAACCTAGTGTTAAATGGGACCAAAATTGTCATAATCAACCTTCAACAAATATAAGAATAATAACACATGTCACTTTTGCTAAAAATTTTCATCATAACACACAAATGGACACCCTTGAGGTGGTTACTAATTTGACACATATTATGACTTATCATGATATGCATACTTTAAAGACTTCTACTCAACCTATGAGTGGTGCTAGTGATAGTGGTGGTGTTAATGGAAGTGGTAGTGTTGGTGGTAGTGGCATTGATGGTAGTGGTAGTGGTAGTAGTGGTGGTGTTAGTGTTGGTATAGGTATTAGTGTACTTCATACTTATGTTATAGTTCCTATACATCATTGCACATCATGTGAGAGGAATTGTGCAGGACCTCTTATTCAATTGTGGCATACATAGAGTACATTTATGGAGACTAGTATGCCTGAATGTATGCCATCTTTATATGCTTCAATAGTGCTAGATAGTAGCATGCCAAACATTAGCCTACTAGAGTATATGCCACATCTAGATGCTTTAGCAGTGCATGACACTAGCATTTCAAACACTATGTGAGATGTAGTAGCTTTAGCAACTCCTATCAAGATACATTAGGCTCTTGTTGTAGAGGATTCTTCACCATATATATTTGATGCATGGGTTTAAATTTGATTATCTAGTTTATTTTTGTTTATAAAAGAATATTAAATTTATTTTCTAGTATGAATCCTAGACACCTAGTAAAGACTCCTAAGAACCAAAAAATACTCTAGAACACCTCTTACTTTATTTCAAGCCAAAAATGACATCATTATGACATCACTAAAGGATGACCCTACATCAGTGTTTTCTTGAAAGGATATATAGAGAGAATGTGAAAAAGTACTGGCTTAAAGTAGATGGAATTAATATAAATTGTCTTGGCTTCTCTTCATTTCAAGAAGATAATCTTATCTACTCATGACACCAACCACATGAAGGTGGAAGATCATATGGTTCCACTAACCTAAATTTAAATTTTTAGTAAAAAATTTAAAAATAAATAAACAAATAATCATAAAATAGTTGAAAAATAAAATACATTAAATCAAATAACTTTATTATATTAATTTGAAATAAGTTAGATAAACTTACTAATTTAATATAGTGTACCTTCAGGATCATCTTTATTTATAAGTGTTTCAAGAATCAATTCATGGTTAGATTCACACACTTTCCACAAAGTTCTATTGTGAGGATTTCCATGATATTTGATCAATTGAATATTTGTATCAATAACAAGGTTCAAATAATGAAGCACCATCCTATGTGTTTCAAAATCCTCAAATAATAATTGTTTTATTTTTTTATGATAGTACCTATGAAGCCAAGTTCTAGTAACCACTACAGATCCAATGGGATAAATTGGCTCTTCTCTATCCATAACATTTATGGTTAATTTTTTTTGTCTCTCCACAATGGCACAAGTAGTAGTCTGTTCCCTCATCATTGTTCTCAGGTGAAAGTACTACAAAAACATGCCCCACAATTAAAGTATAATAAAATTTTAAGTAACCACAAAAAATATATCACTAATATCTAATGTTGTATATTTAATTAAAGAATAAATTTACGTAGTTGTACAAGATTTGAGATGTGGTTAAAGTCAACTGATGATACCATCTCATGATCTGTTAGTTGTTGGAGTGAATGGCTACTCCCTATAGGTAATATGGGTCTACAACACCATTCGTTAGCCCATTCTTTTGACTTAAATTCATTCCAATTAAATTCCATACATGAGGATAAAAAACATGCCATATCCATAGTATAAATAGTCCATAAACTTGAGTTTGAGCTTTGAATGGAGTGGAAAACACTTGATCTAAGTACTATAATGCAATCTTCATACTTTGCCTTATGTTGTTCCTATATTAATGAAAATAATATTCATATATGATAATGCTTATCCAATCCATGACAAATATTTTCATTACACCAAATCACAATACTTGCTACATCAATTAAATTAGTACTATCCTTGTGCTTTGCTTGATCTCTTTTAAGGGATATTTTTACACATGCACTAGCAACATCATGTTCCCCTTTTCCATTTCTAGCCTCAAAGAAACTCCAATTTTTTTGAATGGCATTCTTCTTATAAATTCTACTTAACCTGTAAAACATTAAAGAATTCTTAAATTATCCTACACAATTGTCTGACCAAATACAATGTGTATGAAACATGATTTATCTTGCATTGATATTCATATAAAATATCTCAAAATAACCTTGGACAAGCTTTGGAGAATGTGATTTGTCATCGCTCATATAAAAATGGTACTCACTCAAAATAGTTTTGTTGTCATCTATGTTATCAGGTGCACATCTGAATGTAATATGAACAAAAATTATAATATTGAGATTAAACCTCATTCTATGGTTTTAGTGTGTAGTTTTCAATAAAATCCACAACCAAAATAATGGTGCCAACTAGGAAGTTGTCCTTGCATGCATTGAATTGATTATCCAACAATTTTGATTTGTGTGTGTGTCTTGAATATTGGTAGATAATATTATTTTTGAATTCAAATATGAAATCACATACAAAATCTTTTGTCATAATTAATTCACATCTTGATGACTCTTTTCCATCTTTTGACACATACTTAACATATATGTACTTCTTATAATCAGTTAGTTGCTTTCCACATTCATGTGAAATATATTCATGTAAACAACTCATCAAATTTGACAAACCACCATAATTTTTACATGTTCCATTTAAACATTATTGGGAAAAAAAATTATCCCTCGGGTCTTTGATAGAAAAGACCTTGGATTAATTCTCTTGATGTTTTAGGTGGGGAATACACCATATATTCCTGAATTTTTTTGTCAGTATGTAAAGTGCAATGTATATGATGAAAAAAATCAAAATGCATGGCAAATTCAACATGTACCTTACAAAAAAATGTGGTGCATGCTTGGTTAATTTTAACATAAAAAGGTTTGCACATATCAAATGGCCTTTGGCTAATTATTAATTGGCTATTAGATTTTTCAATAAACTTTTTATAAAATTCTATTTATGTCATGTCTAAAAAATGTTTTGCATGTGGCTCATAATTTTTTGAGCCTTTCCTTGTTTTAAAAATGTCTTTTACATAAGATGAGACCCTTGTGTTGTTGTGCCAAAAATCTTCGATCAATTTTTTTGTTTCTTCAACCAATACCTTATTTTTTTGTAGGAATCTACCACTAAATACCCAATAATCTGTGAGTGAAGCGTCATCAAGCCTTGTTCTTCCTTTTATGTTATTTATTAGAGATTTTCTATTTAAATTCAAATATTTACTTGTTTCACTAAGAATTTAAGCTTTAAATGTTGACTTACTCACTATAGATTCCATTATTACTCATCTTGCCACATTACTATCTTTATTTAAAATTTTATTACCTATTGCCTTAAATTCATTTCTTTACTATTGCACTATTTTTTTCCTTCCATTTTTAATGTTCTTAACCCCAAATTGTGCATCAAAGGGAGTATTTTTTACATTTTCATTGATTGAATAAATAATTGGCATTGTTCTGTATGACTTTTATTCTTAAATGCATAGTTCTATACATGTTGAGCATGACATTAAACTATTATTTTTGGAATTTTACCTTCCATAGGTTCTATTATTTTTCATCTATTTCACCAAATACTTTGGTGTTCATCTTATTATCCTTGGAGGTGTGGGTGCAAGAGCTATAATTTGTATTAAATTGTGTGGTGTTAACACTTCAACTATATTAGGGAATTATAGGGTTGATTATCTAAATTAGGGGTTATAGGAGAATTAAATTCCTCTTCATTAGAAGACACATGATTAGGAGTAAGTATTTGATGTTTATTATCATCATACTCAGAAATTTCATTATGAATGGATATTTAGTTATATTTTGTTTGTCCATATGTTTCATCATTCATTATAAATTCATTATTTACATTCTCTACATTTTGAATTTTATCTTACAACAAAGATTGACTCAATTCTCTTATCTCATTTGAAGACATATGTAAACTAAATTATATAGAATTGGGCATGTTATTCTCATTAGAATTATTACTTGGTGTAAAATAAGAACCTTCACCTTGTCTAGAAGCTCTTATGGATGCCTTCCTATCTGCTTGTCTTTTTCTTTTTATTTTCTCTTTTATGTTCAATTTCCTCATTTGTTAGATTTTTTATTGGTCTTTTGTGATGACTTCCCAACCCCATTATTTATCTTTGCCAAAATAAGAGAATTATAGATTTAAATTTGAAAAATTCTTAACGATTCAAACAAAATAGATGAATTATTCATGAAATTCACATAGTTACAATAGAAAAACAAGTTTGTATTTGAAAAAAACAAAAACAAAACTCTCATTTTCATGGCAAATGCAATGAGAATTTTTGAATCACAAAGGGCATGCATGCTTTAGAAATTACGTAGGCACTTTGAGATCCATAGATTAATAAGAAAATACATTTATTTGCCATATAGTAGTTGTGAAAAGGGTGTACACCATTTATAGTCCTTTATAAAGGGTGTACACCCTTTATAAAGGGCATATGCCCTTTTCATATTTACAATTTTTTTCCCACTTTCCCTCCAATTTTGCCTCAATTTTAGGTCTAGGGGATCCCAAACCTGGCCAAATTCTATCATGGACCAGTGAAATAAATTTACAAGAAATTTAGGGGTTTTTTTCCTTTTTATTGACATGTCTGATCAAGTAGCTTTTATTATTTAAAAAAAATTATATGGGTTTGTAAAGCAGAAAGTGTAGTTTTTAAAAAAAATAAAATAAATAATGTTAGAATATTATTTATAATTATTATATAATTTCTACGTAACATAGATCCTAATAGTCTATATACATAGCTCAAAAATTCTCTTATAACTTTTTAAATATTAATTAGACACTTATAAAACTTATATCTCAATAATCTACACATTGTCAACTATGTTTTGAAAATTAAAATTTCATGAAGTTAAGGTCAAAAAGTTGTGTTCTTACACTTCCAGTTTCAATTTTCTAGCTATCTTGACTTGTAAAATTATTTAAAAATTATATATATATATATATAATAAAAAATTAATAAAAATTATTCTCAACAATACTCGACATTTCACCTATATATATATGAAATTTCATACAAAAATTTAGTCGTTTACTCAAAAAAAGTGTGTTCATACAAATGCACCCTCCTTATCTTTTTAAAAAATTACCAACCTATTTTCATAAATGCAAATATTTAAATTACTTTTATCATCTGGGTATTGGAAAAAATTATATATTTAAAAACTACGTCAAAATGCCATAATTCATGTTTTAATGTCATTATCAAATTCCTTTTTGAACTATCTCTAATGTTTTCTCCAAATTGAAATATTATTATTTTTATAAAAAAAGGTGACTTTATACCCTGATTTATCCCCCATTATCCTACACCTACCCCCTACATCGAGCTCTATCAACATTCAACCTTAAAAATTTCATATACAAGCTCACATAGAGATAGCAGAGAAAACCTAGAAAACTCAAGTCTCTAGGAAAACAATGGTAGAAAAGGACTATAGTGCTAGACCCTAGGGTGTCCTATTTCAATGCTCATATCCTTTCATATAATGAAAACTAGATCTAGGTTTTTGACATCTTCATAATCCTATGCTACAGATTTCAACCCCTAAATCATTCGTTTCAGCCTATTTTTATAAATAAGTTTATTTCTTTCTATATGCAATTAATTTTATTAAGTTGATCAAAGCCTATATTTTTACTATAACTGATTAGATTTTCCTCCTTACTCTAGACCCTTTATTGTTTAGGAACTAGACCCTAGTTTCCCAAAAATTATAAAACATGTATCATCATGATCTATAAGATTAGGTCACTCATTGGATTTAGACATCTTAGGTGGTAGAAGGGAAATCTCAATGTGTTCAATAGGCACACCTCCCACTTTCAGGTTGTGTCTAGGTTGCATGAAAAATAATATAAGTATAAAATGAAGAAGTAAAACAATCGAAAACCCTAGTTGAATGATAATATTTAATCCTAAATTATATGTAGATCCTAATTATGTAGATAGGGTCAATAATATAGAAATGATAATTCACAAGGGTGATAATTAGATTTATAGTAGGCTAATTAAATACTAAAATTAGATACAATATATACTAGATTTATTAAATTGAGAAATGCTAAAAATGGAAGTTACAACTCTACATGTGGAAATGATAAAGAAATAATGTACTTAGTTGGTTCTAATGCTAACATAGTTATATATTTAGAACAATTAGGAAACAAAATGGAAGAGGATTCTAGAGTAGTCACCAAATTTTGGATTGAGTGCATCTAAAGCCATAGATACTAGCATCAACCTTAGACTTTAGTGTCGATGATATTATTTTAATTGCATGTAGGTGTCATCTATGGAATACCTAATAGAAAATGATGTGACCACATGGATGATTCTATATTTTTATTTTCCTCTACTTTGATTCATTTATATCTAGGTCATGGACTATTTCTCCCCATGAAATTGAAAGACCCTAGTTGTCATCTTCATAGTGACTTTAGGGAAAATAGGTTAGTGGGCTCATAGTGTCAAGCTAACCCCAAATAATCCTCTATTAATGGGTGATGTCTATATATCCACTACTCTAAAGAGGGATTTGGAATAATGTATTTATCCCTTAATTTGTTATCTTGTGTGTGTACAAGGGTGAAATATGTGGAAAGCAAGTACAATAGTGACCTAGATTGTAACTTGGAAAATCAAGCTCTTGGGATGCTACTTTAATATTTCATACTTGTAGATGTGTAGTCATTATGATTGATATGAAAGTAGGAATAAATAGGTATGATTTATTCAATTTAATTTTCTTTGAATTCTCTTTGGTATGAATGTTAGGTTAGGTATGAATGAGGAGTGATTGTGAATATATATGATGCCAGAACATCACTCATAGGCTAGTTTCCTTTCAAATTTTGGTTTTATTATTAAATTTTAGTTTGATGATGGTATATTATATATTATTATTCTTATACCATCCTTAGTTTCAAATTTAAGGTGTTAGTCTTAGGCATAGCTTGTCAAAAATTCAAATTTGGCATACAATAATAAGTTTTTCCCTCTCAGGTCTACACAGGGAAGTGTAACCCTGAGTTAGGGTTTTAAAATCAAAAAGTAATTTCAAGGAGTTTTAAGTGGTCAAATTACACAAAATTTTGTGATTTTTTAGGGAATGATATTTTATACAATATTAATGAGGTTTTAGACCTATACAGATGGCTAGTGTATATAAATAGAGGTCTGAGTGTAATTAGGCCTTGAAAGACCTAATTAGGTGTTGACAAAGGCTGGAAAAATGACTTGCATATGGTTTTAATCCAAGAAAATCTATGGACAAATATAAATAAATATATTGTATTAAAAAATAACATTATTTTATGATTCCAAATATTAGATCCTCCATACAATCATGAAAAGTTAAAAAAGGTTACAAGAAAGCCTATGAAGTTGTGACAAGTGTGTGTAAGTTGTAGGGTTAAGACTTTGAGAGTGGTTTTTCTACATAATGTTGTTATTAGATATAAAAAAATACACCTAGAAGTGAGTAGACAAGGTGAGATTCTCTGAGAGGAAGATAAGCTAGGATAGTTTTGATAAATTTTTTAAGAGAAGATAATATACCACCAAGGAGGAATGTAGTAAGTGAGAGGGAAGTAGTCAAATAGATGGGAGATGTAATAGTTTAGTATTTGAGTAACCTAATAAAAAAATTTGATTCTATACTCATATTAGTTAAGGTTAATTAGATAATTAAAGTAGTCAAAGGTGATTTGAGTGACCAAGAGGAAGAAGAGCCATAGACACCAGAGTTGGAAGATGATGGAGAGAGAAATTAAAGAGAAAACGTTTGAGAGATTTATAAAGGTGGTAAATGGGTAGGTATCTAAGTCTAAAGTATATCTTCCAATATATTCAAGTAGCCTCAATGGATAAGAACTTCTTGATTATATAGGAGAGTTGGAAAAGTACTTTGATTTTGAAGATGTATGAGAAGAGCAACAAGTGATGTTTGATAGGACCAAGATAAAGGTTCATGAATTTATATGGTGGTATTACATACATGATGAGAGAAGGAAGAAAGGAAAAACAAAGATCAGGTCTTGGGATAGAATGGTTTTCAAATTGAACATCAAGTTCTTGCCTAGTGACTATATCACCAAATTATACATGAAAATTTAAAACTTAAAACAAAAAGAGATGGGGGCAAGAGAATATTATGAAGAGTTATAAAAACTAAGAATTAGGTGAAGTAATATATAAATGACAATGATAAGGTGTCTAGGTATATCAATGGTTTGAGATATAATTTTCATGATGAGTTGAGTCTTACTAGTCTAAAGACACTAGAATCGTACTCACAATTAGATTTGAAAGCTAAAGATAAAATCAATAGGAAACAAAACCCAAAAAATAGAGGTAGAGGAATAATTTTTAGAGGTATAGGTCAAAAAGGAAGCATGGAATATTCACAAATAAGCCAAGCAGAGACTAGTACCTCACATAAGTATCCATTTAGTTCAAGAGGAGCATTTATAGGTAGAAGGCCTTATTTTAAGGGTAGATATACATCAAGGGGTAGATGATTATGTTTTTTTAAAGGAAGATGTTTCAAATAGAAGTTTGTTTGATATAGGTCATAGGAGTGCCCAGAGGATCAGCTAGTAGGGAGTCCAATAACTGAAGGAAGAAATCAGATTGCACATGGAGTTGAGGAGGAGAGTGTTTGTTATCCATCACTTGTGGAGGAATATGAGGTATGGGAATCATTTATAATGAGGATAATTTTGATCAAGACACCCAAATATAAGGATCCAACACAAATGAAAAATCTTTTCAAGAATTCTTGAAAATGCCAAGGTAAATGTTGTAGAATGGTCATAGATTCAGGAAGTACAAATAATCTAGTTTCTATTGAAATGGTAAATAAATTTATACTAAATAATTTACCTCACACCATACCATATAAATTCTCATGGTTAAACAAATTCCAATAAGTTTTTGTAAGTGAACAAATTTGGGTGGAATTTCAAGTTGGAACGTACATAGACAAGGTCCTTTATGATGTGATCCCCATGGATGTTTATCATTTGATTCTTTGGATGCCTTGGAAATATGATAATAAAACCACTCATTATGGTAGGATTAATGTGTATACCTAGTCCAAAGATGGAATTAGTCATACTTTGTTGCCTATGAAGGTGAAGACAATGACCAATAAGTTGGGTCAAATGTGATATTGGTAAGTGGTAAAGAGTTTCTAAGTACCATGAATGAAGAGGATTTGGGATTTGAATTGGTATTAAATCCTATAAATATTATATCATACACTAAGATAAATTAATTTTCTCAAGAAATATAAGACATGTTGGAAGAGTATAAAAAAATTGTAGTTGATGAGATGCCAAGTAAATTTCCACCCATGAGGAACATCACTCATCACAAGAGTAAGTATTCCTAACAAGGAAGCCTAAAATATGATTCCTAAGGAAAATTCATAAATCAACAGACAAGTACAATATATTTTAGACAAATTAATGATCAAAGAAAGTCTTAGTCCTTATGCAGTGTCTATAGTATTGGTGCCTAAGAAAGAAGGTGAGTGGAGAATGTGTATAGACTCCAAGGATATCAAACAAATCACCATTAGATATAGGTTCCACTTCTTAGGATGGAATATTTGATTTATTTATTGAGTGGATCAATATATTTTTATAAAATTGATCTCAAAAGTGGGTACTATCAAATTTAGATCAGACAAAGTGATGAGTGGAAAACCACTTTCAAAACTAATGAAGGATTATATGAATGACTAGTTATGCCATTTGGTTTAACCAAAGCACTAAAAAATTTCATGAGGCTTATGAATGAATTTATAAAACCTTTTATAATCAAGTTTTTATTGGTTTATGTAGATGACATACTTGTCTCCAACCATAACAAGGATGATCATCTTCACCACTTTCCTCTAGTCATGAGATGGTTGTAAGAGGAAAGGTTACTAATCAACATCAAGAAGTGTGATTTTATGAAGTGATAAATATTTTACATAGGATTTTTCATCTTTGAAGGCATGATAAATATGGATAAGAACAAGGTGAATATAATCATGGAGTGGCCAACACTTAGAATAGTTGGAGATGTAATAAGATTTCATGGACTTGAAAGTTTCTATAAGAAGTTTATTATAAATTTTAGTGGAATATGTGATCCTATAATAGAAAAAATTAAGGGAGATAAGAAAAGGTTTGTTTGGAGTGAGAAATCTGAAAGGAGTTTCCAATATTTGAAGCAATGGATAATGGAGCAACCTATACTAACATTACCGATCTTTAATAAAGTGTTTCAAATAGAGTGTGATGTAATTGGAGTAGAAATAGGGGATGTAATAAGTAAAGATAGTAGACCTATATCCTATTTTAGTGAATATATAAATTATTCCATGAAAAGGTACTCATCTTATGACTTGGAATTCTATGTAATGGTGCAAGCGTTGAAAAAGTGGAGGCATTAATTAATGCCAAAAGAGTTCATTGTATATAAATGTAATCATACACTTTATTTCATCACCAATCAGCCTAAGGTGAAACAAATAAACATTAAATGGGTGGATTACATGCATAATTTCACCTTCACTATCAATCATAAGTAAGGACAAAGTAACAAGGTAGCAGATGCATTAAGTTGGAGAGTCTTATTGGTGCATGAGATACAAATTGAGAGTGTGGGTATTGATTCATGCAAGAAGATGTATGAAGATGATGAAGAATTAAAATAATCATAAAATGATTGTAATCATCCAACTACTCTCAAAAAATATCCATCGTTGGACTATGTCATACAAATTAGATTGTTTTTCAAGGGGTTACAACTATGTGTGCCCAAAAGCTTAATAAGAGAGAACTTGATTCAATAGAAGCATAGTGGGAGTATGAAAGGAAAATTTGATGTAAGAAAAATTATTTATGGGGGTTTTTTGAATTAGCTTTAAAAAACTTTTACAGCTTTACTTTATCATTCATGAACTATCAAAGTAATATAGTGAACTAGCAACATTTTAATAACCATTTATATGAGTATGAGACAAGAGAATAACACATAGAACACTTATTTGAGTGGGATAACCTCAAGGGGAATAAAAACCACTAATATATAAAAATTTACTGAATTCATATAATACAAACATCAATATTTAGTGAAGCACCAACTTCACATGGAACACTAACCCTAACTAGCTAAGCACCCACTTGACTAGGCTTTAGTGAGCACCTACTTATAAGGAGGCACAAACCCCCTAGATGACTCATCACCAACTCATCCACCTGATTTATTTTATTAAATTTAGGACACCTTATTTCTCAAGCAAATGGTGATGACCACTCTTCAGCTCTTCACACTCTTAGCCCTCTCAAATTTCCTTTTAGACTGCTTAGCTCAACTAGGTCTCTTCAAGACATATTAGGTCATTTGACCTTGTTATTCATCTATAGTAACCATGTTAGATCTTCTTGATATTTTATATTTACCCTTATTATGGTATAAAATACATCCTTTATCTCTTATAATTTCCATATAATCTACTTCAACTCACTCTTACATAAGCTAGATAATTAGGCCTATTAGGCCTTGTTCTTATACTAGGCTCTTGCTCATATACCTCATGGTATTCCATACACACTTGAAAAATTATATTTTACATATAATATTCCTTATAAAATTCCAAAAACATTATTCAAACATTATAATATGTTGGTCATAACACATAAGACCAAAACCTCTTGTAGGCCTTAAGGAGACCTAATTCAATTAGGCCTTCATTAGAACACGTTACCCTTTGATCTTCTTGGATCAATTTAAAAATTCATACATGGTATGAAAAATTCATATGACACTTAGATATACCCATACTAATCTCATCTTAGGTCAATGTCACATTTTATCTCTAATCACCATTTGAAGCATGCCATTAGAACTATTCACAATTAGGCTTGTGCATACCCAAAAAGTCTCTCCTGAATAATTGAAGATAAATAAATGTTTGGAAACATAACCATGATAATAACATTTATAAAAATAACCTAAAATACCTTAAAAACTTCACTAAGTTCATTATACTTCATTATATAGGGAAAAAGGACTCAAAAACAATCTTGCAACTTGCTCACTCAGAACTGCCAGTTTTTCTTAAAGACCAATCATGGTGATTTTGACCTTCAACACTAGTATGACTAATCTAAAATACTCCTAATGAATGTGGATGACCCTATGTGATAATTATATAGTTATTAGATATAAATATAACTTTGTTGAATGGTAATATTAGTCTTGCATACCAATCTTATAATCTTGTACCTCACTATCTCATCTGAACTAGACAAGTCAATTATGAGCAACATTTTCTCATATCCACTAACCCTTAAAACTTATATCCAGCATTATCATGTCTTAAAAGTATATAAAAATTTATTCATGCACTTGGATTCAAACCTTTTTCCATTATAAAACATACCTAAACATCTTCTCACTATTGCCTAAGTTTCTCATTATTTTCACCATTAGGTCTGTTAGTGACTAGTCATATTGGTAAACATCTTCTCATTGTTGCCTAGGTTTCTCACTATTTTTATCATTAGGTTTGTTAGTGACTAGTCATATTGGATGATTTGTTTATCACCCATGAGGGATAAAACCTATCCAAAAACCACTATGGATACAAACTACAAGTTTCAAAAAATTTCCCCCATCCATTTAACAACTTTAACTTGATTAACTCTAACTGCTACAACAAATATCTAAGATACTAGCACTTTAGTATAGGATATACTCACACACCTTATAAACCAATCACACTTGGAGGTTCTTGGGAAATTTTAATACTTTATTCAATAGTTTTTATTGTCATTTGAGACCATTTTAGGATGTTTTGAACAATATCTTTTGCATCAAGTCATTATTAGGGTTTTAGAGATGGTTAACATTATTTTTAGTGTTAATGATGTTCATAAATGACTATCCCTCATTTAAAAAACTAATTATTTGAGATATTATCTACGAACATTATTCATCTCTCCTTAATAGGTCAAGTTTCCATGTAGATGTTACACATGTTAAAGAACACCTAAAATTCCTTCTCAGATTTGCATGCCTTCATTCTATGTACTCAAAATACATCAAAATAACTTTTTCATGTTTTTAATTACAAAAAAAGACCTAAATTTTTTTGAACATGCTTGATACAACATATAATACCTTTGAAAATAATCACCTATCCAAAATTTCCTTGGAAATAGAACCTTATACCTCATTAGTCTTACAATCTCTCTCTTTATTTTTTAAACCTTGACTTGTAAACCACACTAGTCCTTGAAACTAACCTTCTAATCACTATCAAAGATCTCAAACATAATATACATGCAATAAGACATATTACCATGTAAAACCACTACCATTAATCCTTCACATTCCTTTATAATTCCTCGTGACACCTCATTAGGTTAGGCATGGTTTAGAATTAGTCTAGTTGTAAACTTGGACTAAAGGTCTTACCCTTGTAGGGTTATATTAAAACTCTCCTACATGATCCAATTACTAACATGAATTCTCAATCAGCCTCATACAACATTTCATGCCTATGTGCATTCATCTCACCAAGCCATCATGATCCTTTATCCATAAGACTAGGCATCTTATGAACATACCTTCTTATGTCACTAACTAGGTTCAAACACTTGACAACTTTGAAAACAAGGACCATCCATTATAACCTTCACATCACTCATGAACTCATAAGAACATATAACAAGCATGTATTACATTATTAAAATCACTAAAACACTAATCAATATCCTCTCCTATAGATACATTCTTCAATGAACTCAGGAAGACCTTTTTTAAGAACCTTTGACATTAATGACAAACCTCAAAAATAGGAACAATATTCAAAAATCTCCCCCTTTGTCATTGATGTAGAAATATACTAAAAATTATTATATCTCCCCATATTGGTCTTTATCCCCCTTTGACATAAATGACAAAGTGATGTATGCGAATCCTTGGATCACACTCCTTGACACCAAAATACTCAACATAAAGAACTATGAGTTCATAAGACATAATAAAAACATGCTCCCCTTATCTCCATGCATACCTTCTTGGAACAACTCACATATTATTGGAGCTAATGATCATGATTATCTCCCCAAAATTACTTGGATTCTTCAATGATTGCTAGGGGCAATAATTACATCGAATTCCTATCTTAGGTGTTCAAAAGTTACCTTTGGAAGTGGTTTGGTCAAGATGTCTACAATATGATATTTTGTAGAAACATATTCACTTTTGACAATTTTTTTACTTACTTTTTGTCTTATAAAATGATACCTAATGGGAATTTTCTTAGTCCTTGAGTGGATGATAAGGTTCTTTGAGATGCTTATAGTACTTGTATTATCATAATAGATAGGGTTAGGACCATCATATTTCACCTTGCAGTATTTTAGGGTCTATCTCATCCATAGAACCCGAGTGCAACATAAAGCTATTGAAATTTACTCATTCTCACAAGTGGATAATGCTATTTATGGTTACTTCTTTCTTATCCATGAAACTAGGCACCCACCTAGGAAGAAATCTCCTCCACTGGTACTCTTCCTATTATATATACTTCTTACCCAATCTACATTTATGTAGGCTATCAAATTAAACTCCTTATTTCTTGGATACCATAATCTATACTCCATAGTCCCCTTGAGATACCTAAGTATCCTTTTGATTGCTTTTAGATGATTCTATTTTGGATCTACATGAAACTTCCCACAAGACCTATTGCTTACATGATGTCAAGTTTAGAAGCAACAATGTACACCAAACATCCAATCATTGACCTATATGATGTCTGATTGAACCTTAAAGACTAGTATTCCTTGAACAAATTATACCCTATGATCATGGGTATACTCACTACATTACAATGTTCCATCTCAAACTTATTCAACATCTCTTTTAAGTACTTGGCTTGTGAAATGAATATACCTTTTTTAGATTGAGTGATTTGCAACCTAAGAAAGAATGATAGTTATCCTAACATGGAAATCTCAAACTCTTTCTTCATCACCTCTACAAAGTCCTTGGTCATGTTTTTATTATTTCCACCAAATATGATGTGATCCATATAAAAAACTACTATCAACTAATGGCCATCTTCTATCTTGATGTATATATTACTATTTGGAACTCCTCTTTTGAATCATTGATCTAATAGATACCTATCCAACTCAACATAACAAGCTCTAGGATTTGATTTAGACCATAGAGAACCTTTTTCAATCTACAAACTTATTCTTTGTCATCTAATAGGGAAAAATCCTTAGGTTTCTCTTTGTACACTTTATCTTCCAAATTCCTATTCAAAAAGGCAAAGTTGACATCCTTTGGTATCCCTTGAACCCTTTGAATCTTGCATATGCTAAAAATAATCTAATGGCCTCCAATATTTCTACTGGTGAAAACATCTCCTCAAAGTCTACCCATTCAACTTGTGCATATCCCTTTCATACCAATCTATCCTTATTTCTAGTGACTTTTCCATCTTCATTCAACTTATTTCTAAACACCCATTTTTGTGTCAACAACATTCTTGTTTGTAGGCCTAGGGACTAGTTCCCAAGTATCAATCTTCTCTATATGGTCTAACTCCTAATTCATAAAACCTATCTAAATTTTTTCTTTTATTTATTTTAAAATATTCTTAGGTTCAATCTTGGATAATATAGCAATACTCTCTTGATTTAGATTACTTACCAGTCTTCTCCTTATTTATATACCTACATTCTTATTTCCAATGATTTCAGAATTAGGGTGATCTCTTTGAATCTATCTTGAGGGTAATTTTGAATCATGTCTCTTTTCAACTTATTATTATTCTCCATCAACCTCTATAGTCTCCTCTTCATTATTGAGTTATAGATTCTCTAAAGTGTGCTTTGATTATGAGTGTAATTTTCTTATGTTATCAATCTTCACATTGGTTATTTTCATTATCTTTTGTGGCCTCTTTTTATAACATATATAATATGAGATCATTTATGAGTATCCTAAGACTATACATTTATCATATTTGGAATCAAACTTTCCCTAATATTCACCATCTATTTTAAAGAACCATTTACTCTCAAACACTCTAAAGTGTTCCACATTGACAGATCTACCCTTACATAGTTCATAAGGAGTATTATTTCCATTAGTATTCATCTATAATCTATTAAAAATGTAGACTATAGTGCTTACTACCTCTCTCCAATATTCATTAGATAATACAGACTCATTTAGCAAAGTTCTATCCATCTCTTGAACTGCCCTATTCTTCATTTCCATTACCCCATTCTTTGAGGTGTCATAGTTGTTGAGAATTATCTCCTTATTCATGAACCTCAAAAAAGTCATAAAAAATATTGGACCAAAACACTCTTCCACTATCATATCTTAGTCACTTTATCTTCCCATTCTTATCATTATTAATAAGATTCTTGAATGCCTTGAACTTGTCAAGACATTCAAGAATACAACCTAGGTCAATCTTGTGTAATAATTTATGAGTATCATGAAGTAGCTATCTTATTGGATTCTTTGAATTATTTTAGACCCATAGATATTAGTGTTTATTAAATCTAAGGTCTTGTAGGAGAGTACTCCTTGGACTTCAACCTTCTTATAGTATGCTTTCCATGTTGACATGCTTTTCAAAGTATGTTTGTAGGTTTGGTGATCTTAGGCATGCTCTTCACAGACTTATTAGTGCTAATATTGACTATATTGTCAAATTTTATGTGACCTAACCTTCTGTGTCATATCAAAATTTAATATATATTTATCATGAATCATATCTCCTTCTTGATCTCATTCAAAACATATAGATTATTCTCAGCCCTCTTAGCATTAGTAATTATCCTTCCTGATTTGGCTCCTTATCTCGCACCCTCTATAATGAAAGGTTAGTGTGTGTTATTGATTAAACATTTGACTTAAACTAAGTAGGTTATGCTTCAAACCTTCCACACACAACACATTTTGTGTCTTGGTCTTCCCATTATCCAAACTCAAGACACCCTTGCCAACTATATTGATAGTTATGTTTTTTTCAAACCTCATTCTTCTGGAAACATTATTTTCTAGTGAGATAAACTTATTTCTATCTCCTATTATGTGGCTTGAGAAATAAATATCTAAACACCATTTTATTCCTTCATCTTCAATGTGAAAAGTAGTCTGAGATAGCATAGAATCCTCTTTGGTCTTTTATTCCTCCTTGGAAAATAGTTTATCTTGATTCTTGAGATAAATATGATCCATCCTAACTTGATTTAGATTCCATACCAATGTTTTATCCTTCTCATGCATTCTAGTAGCTTCATATGTCTTGTTAAATATTTAGGGACTTCTAACTCTATTAGAGTAGAATATTACAATGTGTCCTATATTGTGATAAATGTAGCAAACAATTTTTTTGTACTTACCTCTTCACTTATTACTCTTTTTACCTTGGTCCTATGATGACTTATCCTTTGTTGTATTATGTATATTGATTAGTATTTTCATGTTGATACTCTTGAATTGTTCTAACTTCTCACACTCTCTCTCAAAATTTCTCATTTTTTCTATGAGTTTCTCATGCTCAATCTTAAAGGAATCTAGCTTTGTCTTCAACTAGTCATACTAAATTTACTTTGACTTAAACCTTGTGTTGACACCTTCTAACTAACTCCTACGATCCATGATAGTATTATTTTTATGGTTCAAATCATTAAAGGTAGTTATGATCTCAACTTCAAGGTCTAATTAAAATTCTACTTCTTCATTTTCATATAAGACTTCTTCATCATACATGTTGTCTTCTTCCTATCGATCATAAGACATTCTTATGCTTCTTAGGATCACCTTTAATTTATTAAAATTGTATTAAATAACCAATATCTAATACCAATTATTAGAAGCATAATGACTGAGTAGGGGGTGAATTAGTCTTCAAAAACTTTTACAAATTTACTTTATCATTCATGAACTATCAAAGTAATATAGTGAACTAGCAACACTTTAAGAACCATTTATATGAGCATGAGACAAGAGCATAACACGAATAACACTTATTTGAGTGGGAAACCTTAAAAGGGAATAAAAAAAATAATATATAAAAATTTAATATAGTCCTATAAGATAAAAAACAAGATTTAGTGAAGCACCAACTTCACATTGAGCACCAACCCTAACCCCTAGATGAATCAACACCAACTCAAACAAATTATTTATTTTATAAAATTTAGGACACATTATTTCTCAACTAATTGATGATGACCACCTATTCATCTCTTCACACTCTTAGCCCTCTCAAATTGCCTTCTAGGCTCCTTCACTCAACTAGGTCTCTTCAAGATAGATTAGATCATTTAAACTTGATAATAATATATAGTACCCATATTATATCTTCATTATAGTTTATTTTTACCCTTATTATGGTATAAAATACATCCTTTATATCTTCTAAGTTCTATATCTTTTTCTTAAACTCATGCATACTCAAGTTAGATAATTAGGCCTATTAGGCCTTGTTCATATACAAGGATCTTATTCATACACATATTAGTAATACATACACACTTTCCCACTTATATTTTACATATAATAATTATTATAAAATTAAAAAAATATTAATATAATAATATAATAGGTTGGTCATAACATATAGGACCAAAACCTCTTTTAGGCCTTAAGGAGACCTAATTCAATTATGCCTTCATTAGCACATGTTACCCTTTGATATTCTTAGAGCACCTTAAAATTTCATATGAAACTCAAATATACTCATAATAATCTCATCTTAGGTCCATGTCACCTTTTATCTCTAATCACCACTTGAAGCATGCCATTAGAACTATTCACAATTAGGCTTGTGCATACCCAGAAAGTCTGCCTTGAATAACTAAAGATAATGTAATGTTCAAAAACAAAAAAAAATGATGATAAAATACATAAATATAACCTTAAATAACTCAAAAACTTCACTAAGTGCATTAGACTTCATTACATATAGAAAAAAAGACTCAAAAACAATCCTACAACTTGCTCACTTAGAACTATTAGTTTTCCTTAAAGACCAGTCACGGTGATTTTGACATTCAATACATGTATGAATAATTTAAAAGAATATTTATGTATGTTAGTGATCAAATTTTATAATTATACCATTATTAGATATAAATATAACATGGTAAAATTGTAATATTGTTCTTGTAGACCAATTTCTTAATCTTTTACCTAACTATCTCATTTGAACCAGACATGTCAACTTATGAGAAACATTTTCATCATATCCATTTGCCTCAAAAAATTATATACAACATGAAAATGTCTTAAAATTATTGAAAAATGTCTCCATGCACTTTTATCCATACCTATTACATGATAACACACCCTTAAACATCTTCTCACTACTACCTAGGTTTCTTACTACTTTCACCATTATGTTTGTTAGTGGACAGTCATCTTGGATGACCAATTTAGAACCCATGAGAGATATAATATATATAAAAAACATGATGGAAACAAAATACAAGTATCAAAAAAATTACTCCATCCATTTAGCAACTTTGGCTTGGTCAACTCTAACTGCTACAACAAATCTCTAAGAAACTAGCAATTTCTTGTAGGATCTACTCACACACCTTATAAATAAATCACACCTAGATTTTATTGGGAGAGATTAATACTTGATCCAATATTTTTTATAGTCATTTGAGACCATTATTGGATTTTTTGAGCAATGTATTTTACATCAAGTCATTGTTAGGGTTTTAGAGAGGGTTAACACTATTTCTGGTGTTAATAATTATTCATAAAGAACTATACCTCATTTAAAAACTAATGCCTAGAGATATTAACTTTGAACCTTATTTATCTCTCATTAATAACTTAGGTTCCCAGGCAAAGGTTAC